>JAVQIZ010036317.1:0-19896 GCA_036023535.2 Galaxias brevipinnis
GTTTGTCACTGCGTCTGTTTACTGACGTTTCAGAGTGCTCCAGATTGTTTTACTCTCCTTTTAAATCAGCCACCCATGAAAAGCCATGAGCATCTGTGGTTGAAGGACCCATATACAGAGGCATGCTGTAACCCTTGTAAGTCTGACTTTGGTTGGTATAGGGGCCCTGCATGCAGCTGCGCCGGAGAGTTCCGCTGTACTGGGACCACTCAGATATCAGGGTTGCTGTCGTTGTAGGTGCTGTCCGTTTGCTGTAGTGGGACCACTCAGATATCAGGGTTGCTGTCATTGTAGGTGCTGTCCGTTTGCTGTAGTGGGACCACTCAGATATCAGGGTTGCTGTCGTTGTAGGTGCTGTCCGTTTGCTGTACTGGGACCACTCAGATATCAGAGTTGTTGTCATTGTAGGCGCTATCCCTTTGCTGTACATTTTATGAGCTTTGGCTTTGAGTCTCTGTCCATTACAAAAGGAATCCTAAAGTAACTAAGTATGACTTTGCTGTTGCTGCTGCTGGCCGCACACAAGGTGGAGAGAATTAGAGCTTTGGAGGACAGGCACTTCAACAATCTGTGGCGTCATAAAAAGTCCTTTGTCCCTTGCTGCTTTCTTCCCTCTCATGCGATTGCCTCTCTTCTTCAGTGTCCCATTTCTCCCCCTCCCCCTTTCCTAACTTTTCTCTCTCTTTATCTCTTTTCATTCTTGTTGCAAATCACTTCTCTGGCCATTTGTCGTTGTGTACTGACCTAAGTTACCTCTTTGTGTGTGATTTTGGAAAGATCTTTCCCAAACACGTATGTACGTTGGAAGGCTGTGAACCAAACACCCCCACCTGCTTCCCTTGCCCCCTCCCCAGGGCTCTGTGGTGTTTACTCTGGTGTCAGAGTTGGTTTAGCCAGGGTTCACTCACGTGGGCCCACGATGCGGCACTTTTCTTTCTCTATTTCTGTAACATTGTGACCCTGTCTACTGAGTGTACAAAGAGGCCAAGACATCGCGTATTAATCACACGCATGTGTGTTTGTGTGTGTGAGTGACTCCCCTACCGTAATAAGAAGAGACAGGGTCGGCGCTAGATGTAAAGGTGCTTTTAATCTGGTTAGAAAAATGCCTCCCTGTTTCTGGAAGTTGTTGAGGAAGTGGCAGCCAGGGGGACGTAATAGAACGTGACACCTATTGCCCTTGTGCCAGGTTGGCTGGTACGTCCTGTGTGTTGACATAGTTTTAGCACCTTCGTGTGAACGTTGAGGTCCCAGTCACCGTCTCTGTAAGCGGACTCACTGCCAATGATGCTCAGCCCTGTTCATAGCCAGGCTACTCTCAGTGCACCTTCACTGCTGTGGAGTGTCAAAGGATCCTTCCTGGCCCTAGAGGAGCTTTTCCAAAGGCGCTTCATCCCCTTTCATTTGTTCACTTTTCGGTCATGCCACATCAATCAAAACCTAACCTTAATTGAGCACCAAATAGCAGCTTGAGGCAAGTTTAGTTTTTTCCCTTTGGCCAAGCGATACTTGAAATGGGAGTCGTTGTTTTGCAAAGCTGAAGCCCACCATTGACTCCGGCAGTGTGGTTACATTCGTCTTTTTCTATATGGGCTTTATAGGGCAAAATAATAATGGGGAGCAGGGGAAAGAGAAGCTTCTAGTTTTATTGGCGCTCCAGAGCCCCTTTGGCGAGGAGCTGTGTGTCTCATTTGGTTTTGGTGAGGGGGATGGGGGCAGGGCTGAAGTAGGGCTTCTTTTATGGTCCAGTTATTTGGAGTCACCACCAAAATGACAATGGCTTTAAAGTAAGGGGGCAACTTTAAAGGGCCTATTGGAAGTTCATTGGGGAATATAGTATATAGTACATATATATATAGTATATAATTCACTCACTGGCATCTCCAGCTGCTGAGGGAAACACTCACTTTGAACGTATTTGGCTTCACCTTTTATTAAACCTTCGGGTGGGGGTGATTGGATGAAACCCTCCCCATGCTGTCCAAAGAAACAGATCACTGGATCCCATATCTATTCAGTCCATGACGAATCCCTTTCAACGCCTTTATAAACATCCCAGAGCATCAGTCCCTGTGCCAGTTCCTAAAAGCTTCCCTCTGTGATAGTTTCCTCAGACCTCTGTCTGACTTTGGGTTTGGAGTTGTAAACTGGTAAGCTGTGGGGAGAGAATAAAACCCACCTTAAGCTTGAATCCTTGTCCGTACAGTTGAGTTCTAGTTCACAGCTGGCCTGGTTATGTGGTCTAGTTTGGCCCGGCCTTCAAGGTACTGTTTCTGCTGTACACTATGACATTAATAAGCACTACCACCTTAATTGCTACCAGGAAATGCTGGTTCAGCTACACATGGAGGTTGACTTAAGAATAGGAAAGCGTACTTTTAATTTGTACGGATGGTTTGGTGTTATGGTATATGTATTTCCACCCAGGGAAAAACATGCAAGAAGTCATTCATATATATAGACAGAATAGTTGAGAGGGAAAATGTTGTTTATGGGAAAATATGTTCTCCTTCTCGGTTTGAAGGATAAAATCTAGGATGGAAGGATGTTCCGTTTTCAGCCCTCGCTGAGGAAACCGCCTTCTGTAATTATCACTGAGTTTCATTCTTTGTAGCAAACACAACACATACTCGCTTTAATGGGACCTGGCAGAGTTCCTCATAGGGGCCGCTGCTCCAGTGGTGTGTGCTTGTTTGTGTTTGTTAAAAAAACGATGGCATAGTCACAGTCCACACTTCTCTGCTCTTTCTTCTCCCTGTCCCTCCTCTTGGAAGCAGTGGGCACATGTTGAAGTCACAATATGGAAGTAATTAGCCGCAAATCCCCACCGATATAATGACAGGGCGATTAGCTCTGCTCGAGCGATCCTCCTCTTCTCCTCTTTGGCTTTTTAAAGACTGCTCTTGTTCCTTGGGGTTGTGTGGTATCCTGTGAGCACAGGGCTTGGTCGGGGCGAGTCCTCTTCCCTTTCCCGGACTCCTTCTATTTGTAGATCTGCGTGTATTTTATGGGCCTTTTTCCCTCTCAGTCTTTCATGCAGCCCTGATTCTGTTTCCCATCACGGCCCTGGGATGAGACCACATGAAAGGGGTCGTGTGACGTGACGCGCCAGGGGAACATGGTGACATGGAAGGAGGGGGAGGGTCTTGAGGCGGCTAAGGGCCAATCAGAGAGCAGAAGGTGCACTCACTATGTCTATTCCAGTCTGCTCTGACCTATTGCAGGCCACCTCTCTGAAAGACGGGTGGCCAATCCGCATGGCCTCCAAATGCCTCATTGATCTTTATGATGGCCTCACTTATCTCAGAGTCCATGCAGATCTGCTACTTCCCATTCCCACCACAAGCAAATTTGGCCTTCAGACCACATCAAAGCCCCCTGCCTCCCCCCTCCCTCCCTCTATCCCTCTCCCACCCAACCGCTGACAAAACGCTGCCATATTTACCAATAAGTCCTGGAGCGCAAGCTCGGCCTCAGGCAGGAAGAGGACTGCCAACAGCAGCTCCAAACTCCAAGACCGGACAAACCCACACCCCCTCCACACTCAGCTCCATGAATGGTTCCTCCAAAGGATGACATAGTGGCAGGAGTAGTAGTGGTACATCTTGGCAATATCCCTAAGAATCCTTACGTTGTTTGGATGTTGTTTGTTTTGGTTTGCAGCATTGCGTTCTTTTTTTAAACTACAACCATTTCAAACGAATGAGGAACGCTTTGTTGGAAGGACAAGGAGCTTGTTTGTGCTCCGTTCATGGCGGCAGTATCACACTGAGCCTCTTTTGCCTCTCTGGCTGCATAGACAGTAACGGCGAAGAGCGTGATATGTCTAGCCTCGTAGACAAGCTGTGATGCTGCTGGTAGAAAGTGGTGTTCCACTTGATCACCCCCGGACTGATACAGTGTCGTTCTGAGGCAGAATGAATCAGGAGAAAGAATGCAGTGTTTACAGACAGGCTTCATAAGTAGAGACACCTAACACCTCTCTACTCCTTAGCTGGAGTGCTGCTGAATATCAGACCATTGATGAGTAGAAGAAAGGCTACACAAAAGGCGTCCAAACCACTTCAATGTAAATTACTTTATGTGACACTGAGAACACTGACATTACAGGCCTTTGATTTTAGATGGGGATTGACTTTTCAAAAGGTATATCTATGACTGCGTCACAGTTATTGATAAAGTTAGCTGAGATAGCAATAGAAGTAGAAGACAAGATACATGGAGTCATTTGAAGATGTTCTACATCAAGAGTTCAGAGTGCTGTCAAAATGGATCAAATGAAAATGGAGGTTTGTTTTTTAGACAACTCCTGTTGTTGTCCAGGCCCAGTATATCAGCTGTAGCTTTGAGTCAGTGAATTCCCAGACAGAACCCTTCAGTGGACCAGCTCCTTGTCCTTACGTCACCCTTCAAGTCTGGAAGGATTCCTATTGAGAGCAGGGGAAAGGGTGAAAATGAAAGAGAAGGGAAGGAGAAGATAAAGAAGAGTGATGAAGAAGGATTGAGGAAAACTATAAAGAGAATGAGGGTCTGCTCATGGATCACCAAGGGGCGTAATGATGGTCAAATTGCAATGAATGAGCTCAGAGTACTTATCTTCGAAACATCCACATGATAAAAGGCTCCAGCCGTTGGCTAACCATGTACATAGCAACAACAAAGCCCTGGAGACAGACCAAAACAGAGAAGTTAATGTCTACTTTCAATGGTCAATTATCAGGCACAGTATATTACAAATGTTCCTGTTGCCATCATGTGATGTTTGTCTCTGGCCATTCATTGGTTTGAGGGGCATATGTTAAATCCCATGCACAAGTTTAGAAATGATGGTGTTTGACACTATTCATGATATGTCATTTTGATTCAGCCTCAGTAGGCGGCCAGACACGACTGAGCTATGAGCGCTCATCAAAATTCCATCAGCCAGTGTTTATTTGACTTGTTCTCTGTGTCAGAGAAGAAAGGGCTCTCTCCAACCATTGTTTTGGTTTGGGAGCAGAGTTTGAGCCGCGCTCTATCTCGCCCATGTGGCTGTCGTGCCTTTCTGCTGAAAACTCAAACCATGCCTGGGTTTGCTGTGTACATCTGCGGGCCACTTTTGAACAGATCATTGTGAAACTTCAGATAACACTAAGTGAAACAACGCTGAGATTGATCTAACCCTAATGGATTGCTGATTGCATGGCCGTTGTTTGAGTGAGGACTGTTTCCAATTACAATTATTTCAAGAATGACCCTTTTACAGTTTTACGCTGTCTTTATGCTTTATCGAGATGAACTACGACCACCCTTGTCTATTGTATTGAGTGGATGGGTCACTATCTCTCTGTAGCACATACTTATTATTATAAGTTCTTAATATTTAGATTTTCAGACTTAAGCTGCGCTAACAATAGTGCCGCCTTGTTGCCTGGCCTTTAGCTCATCCCTGTCTCTCTTTCTCTAGAATGCTACACAGCCAATGGGGCAGACTACAGGGGCTTCCAGAACCAGACGAGCCTACAGGGAGGGAAGCCCTGTCTCTACTGGAACGAGACCTTCCAGCACCCCTACAACACCCTGAAGTACCCCAATGGGGAGGGGGGTCTGGGCAGCCACAACTACTGCAGGTGAGAACCCCTCTGCTGCGGAATCTAGTGCTAGCTTTTTAGGTTAAAGCTACAAACTCTTTTTGTGTGAGAGCACCAAAGAACACTGCAGGCTACTAAACCCTCAGACAAATACCGTGGCAATATTTAAAGATTTATAAAGATCAAATTAAGAAAATCAACTCTGAAGTTAATTCAGCAAAGAAATTTATTAATCTGTTCAAAGGAAGTAGTCATATTCTACTGTACATAAAGAAGAATCAAACAGCAATTACACTAGAGGCGACTGTGGCTCAGGAGGTATAGTGGGTCCACTTATCCAAGGGTTAGATTGGGTCCACTGATCCCAGGGTTGGCTGTTCGATCCCAGCCCAAGTGTGAATGAGAGGCAACATTGTAAAGCGCTTTGGGTGCCATTGAGGTGGAAAAGCACTATATAAATGCAGTCCATTAACCATTTAGAAAACACTGAAAACTACAGCAGTGCCCATTTCAATGTATTGATAAAAACGGCAAAATGCCCACTTGAGGTTGAAGAAAAAGAACAGTACACAGACTTCACCGGACTGGACAAATCATTCTGAATCTGGTCACTTTAAATCTGAGAGCACTGGTCAAAAGGACCATTGGCTTGGGGGTCACCCACGGCGACGGACTCAAACTCTCACATGGAAGTATATTGCAACAGCGCCGCCACCTCCACAGACACCACCTCCACAGACCTTTTAGCCTTGTCACCAGGAGGAAGCAGTGGTGCTTAAAGAGTTTGTACGAACAAATCTCTATCGCTCAGCAGTGGAATGTCAGGGGACATGGTGGCATTAGGTGTCTGGAAAAGAAGCCTTCTCATTCTGTCTTACTCTCACAAAACGCAAATAGTTGGATTTCAAAGTTGTCACTTGAGCTTGTCTGTTAGTTTTATACCGCAGTCCTTCACAAGTCCCTCACAATCCCCAAGAGACGTCAAGAACAGAGTGAAGCCATAAGAATAGTGCATCTCCTCCCCAAAGCCTCTGAAACATTTCCCAAGTCATGGCCGTCAACTCATACAGCAACAATGCTTTGAAGTGGCAGTGGATGGATTTGTTTTTTTCAGGCTTCATTTGACAATCCTAAACGTTACGACTAGGAAACATAAAGTATGATGGGCAAATTTCACCACATGTTAAAGAATATTACATCTGACAAGCACAAAGGGAAAAATACATCTTCATTGTTTTTCATTGATTCCTACCTTAGTCGAAAAGGCTATTGGTCAACCTATTGACTCATGGCTTTCTTACTTCTTGACAAAACGTTTTATCTTGAATAAACCGGACCATCTTATCTTATTTTCTTTTAGTCTGGCCATCTTTCACTCTGTGTCGCTTACTCTGAAGTGGCTACTCCACACTCTGTAGATAAGGGATGGCATTTACAAGTGGCTAACACAATGCTTTGTTATCGCCTTATCCTGCATGACATCCTCCCCTCTTCCCTTGGACAGAAGGGTCTCGGGGAGGAAGTTGACAAAGTACACTGTCTGTGTGTTTGTGTGTGTGTTACAGTGGCCATTGACAGACAAGACAGAAGTCAAGTAAACAGGCAATTAACAAACATAGATCTTTTTACATAGATAGGCCTTTATATCTCTAAAGATTGGATTTGAACAAATATCTAGCCACTGATGTCCTACATTGGACATGTGTGAGGAAGTGAGTCTCTGGTTTGTGTGTCTGTGTGTGTCCAACAAAGAAAGTCCCATGTGTTTGAGCTGCTTTCAACATGGAAGGATTATTTCTATTCAAAAGGAAATTGAATTGGAGACAGACATAACATTTGGATGGTAAATAATGTAACTGTGTTCACGGGCATCTTGTAGGCAAATCCCATGTCTAGTGCCTTCCACCTCTTTCAATCTCGTTATGTCCCTCTTCTGTCGTTTTCAAACGTCCAGACGTTTTCTCTTAGAACCTCAGCTGACACTTGACAGTAGGTGTTGAGTATTGAATAGAGGGAATAGTAGAGAGAGAAGGGAGGAGGGGGAGAGAGGGGAGGAGGGGGAGAGAGGGAGAGAGGGAAGGAGGGGGGAGAGAGGGAATAATAGATATAGAGTGGAGGAGGGAGGGGGGAGAGGGGGAGCAGTGGACTGTCTGCTCCCAGAGCCAGCGGGGATTTATGAAGCACTAGAGGAGGCCAAGTCACAGGTGGATGTCTGAAGCCAAGAATCACGACACGTCTTTATTTTAACACATGGCTCGGAGCATGGATCGGATGTGCAGGGGTTAGCGAGATGTGTGTGTGTGTGTGTGCGTGTGTGTGTGTGTGTGTGTGTGTGTAAAACCCGACCTGGGAAGCAGGTGGAGTGTGGGCGGCTGGAATGGCTGGAACAGAGAAGGTAGAGAAGCAGAGAATCCTAAACCCAGTTGCCATCCTATTGTTGGCTTTTTCCCATACTGATTTAGTTGAAAGAGGTCTGTGGCTGTGGGCAGAGGGCCTTAATAGCCCTCACATTTCATCTTTATGGCTCACCATAAAATAGCCCAGTGAAAACAGGGAGAAGTTGGGCAGAGGGAAATGTCTCATTAATCCCCCAAAAGAAGAGCTTAGCTTCAGGCAAGGTCACGGGCTCTAGTAGCCCCACCAAGAGCCAGCCAGGAGACAGGTTTTGAACACAGTAGGTAGAAGCTAGTAGAAGGTGCCACTCTCTTTGACTGGCATGGATTGTAAGGAGCATTCGACACCCTGGAATCATGAAGTAGACTCACAGCATCAAAACACTTTCTTTTGACAATGGAAACCCTGGGAAGCAACACATTCCTCTCACATGTCACATGTCCTAAACCTGAGGTTGAAAGTTCATCAGCATGAAGACACACTGGGATATTTTTTGAACCTGCTGTCCTGCTGCGGTATTGTGTTCTCTGGCTGTTGTTGACTCTTTGTCCATTAGCATGGGGCAGTGAGGTGAGGTCGTTTAGTGGTGTTCCCTCCATCCCTGGACTATATATATCAAGGTGTGTAGGGGAGCATTTATGGGAGTCCAGTATAGTCAGCAATAGAATCCTTCTACAGGGGATAATGGCGGTGTCATAGTGATATGTGCTCCTTTTGTTTATTGTCCATGACATCAGGTGTTCATTTGAGCTGAGGTGAAATGGGCTCAGATCTGGGTGCTGTTGCGTTGTGTGCTGTGTGTTATTATGCCCAGGCAAAATGTATTACATATGCACACATTAAAACATTCTAATATTTGAAAAATTGCCAGTGCGCTTGATTCGCCATACCAGACCGCTCTGAAACCTAACACCCCCCAGGCTCAAGCTTTTCAAATAGTTTAAGCATGTCCAATTTACAGTATAGGTATTTATGAGACATGAGGCATATTTATTTATAGGTATTTTGCCCCTGGCTGCACTTTGTTTTATGGTGTTGTGGAATGCGTGTTCTAACTCCATGTATTGTAGGTGATCGCCTACATTAGTCTGAGCGACTGTGTCAACGCTAACAGCCCTGAACCCCAGCCAAGTCAGGCAAAGTGTCTTCTCTTCAGGGGTTCAAGTTGACATACTCTGATCCTGTCCTGACCTCAAAGCCCAAACTGGACAAGCCTCCTAAAATCACCTCAACTGTGCCTTTTCTGACTGTGATTTCAGGAGAGAGGGCAGAGGGTGCCCAGCGTTCATCTTTGCTTTGGAGAGGCGGAGCTAGTGTCTCGCTAAAACCATTCACTCTAAGGGCTCTACCTCATGCCCCTCCAAACATTTTTTATTTCCAGTCCTTTCTGCAGGTTATTTGCGGTTGATGTGGATTCAAAGCTTTTTATGGGCAAGCTGTTACATGGATTTAAGAGTTTATCATACATTTTATGATTATGGCACTTCGAAAATGGTTATTAGAGAAAAGCATTTGAACTACAGCCAGCAGCAAACATAAGTTTTTTTCTGTTCTCATGTTACCCTAGCATGCTTCCTTAAAAGAGAAAAGTTTAGAAGGTAGTCTGTGAACCCAGAGGTATGCAGTACTTCCATTTTGACTCTGTATTTGGAGAGAATGCAAAATGTGGGAAACTTTGTCATTGTACAAATACATACATGATACATATACATGTAGCACACACGCCTGCATACTCAAACCGTGGAACCGTGGAGCAGAGAGACTTTCTCGAGTCCACATCTTTTTCATGTGGGTTATCCCGTTCACCTAAGCCCCAGTGATGACACTCCCGTTTCGGGGCTCTCAGTCCCAGCGTGGCTCTCGGCCAGAGAGACCCACCACACCATCGTTTCGGGATCAAAGACGATGTTGGTTGGAAAGGAGAGGTCACACAGTGAGTGTGTGTGTGTGTGTGTGTGTGTGTGTGTGTGAGATGATTCACTTCGTCTTTGAGAAAATGAGAGAGTGCTGTAAGTTAGCTGAGTGGTTGGATAACTTTTAGTGAACTTTACATCAATGGGGTTATTTAGCACAGGCAAGCTATACCTATGACCGTTTGTGCAAGTTTGTGTTTGTGCGTGTGTGCCAGTGCTTTCATGGATGTCTTTGTGTGTGTGTGTGTGTGTGTGTGTTTGTGTATGTGTGTGTGTGTGTGTATGTGTGCGAGTCGGTGTGCGTGCATGTTTTTGTCTTGTGTGTAATCTACCTCTGATGGGCTGCACCCTGTTCCCTTCACTGTCATGGGAGAAGCAGCCCCAGGCCAAATGAACAGGTGCCTAGCGCCTCTAGTATGGGTGGAGTGAACCCGTCGAAGGCGGAGGTGCCCAGATGAAAACTGGGCTGATTTCCTGTAAGCATGGGTGTGCTCTAGGATTGAAATGGCAACAATTCGTCCATGACTACCTTTTTGTTTTCATGTTCATTATAAACGTTCACATTTCTCCACGGTCACATTCTGTTAATTAGATCAAGATTAGTTAGTTAGATTAGATAGTTAATTAGCTTGAACTGTTTGACGAGGGATAGAAAAGTGTCTGATTGTGGTGAACTCAATTTGATCCCTAGGTTTATGTTTCCACCCACATAAAACACTGCTACCAATATGATATATTTCTCAATACCACATTTCTTGTTTGAAAAGAAAGGAAGAGACAGTGAAAGTGTTTTTGATAGGAGAATAAAAGAAATGGAAACGCCCTTAACAATTTTCTACACAAAAGGTGAAACCAAATATCCAAGTGCCCGAAGACATCTTTCAGGGTGCTACAATGAAGTGTGCCAAAAAAGAAAGGAGCAGGTCCCGGGCCAATGACAGCGAGGGCTGACAAAGAGCAGACCCTCTGTGACTCGGCTGGCTTATCAGTTAGAAAGGCGCTGTGGGGTAGAAATTGTGACCAAAATAGGCACGCAGAAAGACATCACAGCAAAATTACGTTGCTAAATAATAAAACACATTTACTTTGGTTAGGTAAATCCTTCTAAGTTAATACTTTCTCTTCACTGATTCATAATAAAACTAATTTGTTTTGGTTAGGTAAATGTTTCTATGCAAATTCTTTCTCTTCACTGATTTATAAAAATGAACAAATATTATGGCTAGGTAAATCCTTCTATGGCAAATCCTTTCTCTTCACTAATTCCACTTACAGCCTCTGTAACCACGTAAGCACAAGGCTAGTGAAATAGACCTCTACCCTCTCCACACTGTAATATTACCCATTATCTTCTCTGTGAAATGAAAAGCCAAAGGACTGAGGGGCCTGTCGAGTGTTATTATGGGAGGTTAAAAGTGCCTCGCTGAGGTTCAAAGAGACCATAGGCCAGACAAAGGCTTTGTCCCCCTCCTAGGCTCTGTCTGGGAAGAACAAAGAGAACCCCCTGTGAAAGAGCTGTTGGTCTGGCCCCGTACCGACACGCATGGCCAGGTCTCTGGAGCTAAACCAACAAGCAGGCAGCAAGGGGTTCTCATCAAATGATTGACACCACTGAGATATTGGCCATGTTTGAAATGTAGGACCTCAGTCTTTGGCATTTTCTAGGTCAATAACTATTTTTGTCGTGTTTGTCTTGGTCTCTGTTTCTACCTCACCTTCATCCCTTCCCCTTCCTCCGATTCCACCTTCCTCTCTCTCGTGTCCCGTTCTCCAGGAACCCCGACGGGGACGTGCAGCCCTGGTGCTACATTGCCGATCACGAGGACGGGATCTACTGGAGATACTGTGACATCCCCACCTGTCAGAGTAAGAACCTACTACCACACCCTCCATCCCACTCTACCCTGTCCCGCCCCCCGCTGGGCTGCCAAGGGCCTGGGGCCCAGAGAGGGCCGCTCATCCTGCCGCCTCATAGGATTCAAACTTCTACAGGTCATCTGGAGTTTAGGCAGCCATTAGCATCCAGAAAAATGCTTCTAATTACCTCCCGTCATTTCTCCTCGTTGTGCCCAGGCTTGCATTCGGTTCAATAAAGGATGTCACTCATTCAATCTTTGTGTAAGTGTGTGTGTGTGTGTGTGTGTGTGTGTGTGTGTGTGTGTGTGTGTGTGTGTGTGTTTGTGTTGGGTATATGCCCCTAGCCTTTTAGCTAGTTTTTACGTGTTTGTTTATATGCCCCGTAGTCGTTAACATGAATGTATGTTTGTGTGCAGTGTTACAATCCTGATTGTGGGTATGTCTGTTTACCTAGGTTACTGTTTCCATCTGCTCTGTCTGTCTGCTCACCTATCCCCCTTAGCTGTGTGTGTGTGTGTGTGTGTGTGTGTGTGTGTGTGTGTGTGTGTGTGTGTGTGTGTGTGTGTATGATTCGGTTTAAAAGGAATAGGAGTATCTTCCCCTGTAGACATTCCCATTCACTGTCAGTCCTTAGCAGCGGAGGCAGGCAGGCAGCAGTCATGTTGTGTTGTGTTGCTCTGGTGCTGATGTTCTTGGTGGCAGCTTGGCTCAGCCTGCCTCTAATCCAATCACCTGCCTCGCTGCAACCCGGCTGGATTGATGCAACACCTTTTTATTTAATTTGATGAATAGGGAGTATTCATAGTCAATCTCGAAGCTCACTTTCCAATTACTTTGTACTACTACTGTAATATGTATATGATACAGTAAGCGTGTCTATAGGTCATGGACAGATTTCTGAATTCTAAAAGGTGGTAGAATTACCACTCTTTTCCATAACCCTTTGTGTTGTAAAAACAGATTTTTTATCATTACGGTTGTGGTTATCAATTTGAAGGCTGTAGCTTTGACTGCATTACAGAAGCCTAAAATGATTGGCAACATACCTTTTAGTTCATGGTGGATGTCTGACTAGGAAAGACAGCATGGACTTAAGTGTGCTATTCACCTCTCTGTGAATGTGAATGTCTTTGTGTGTTCATGTTTACATGTGTGTTTTGGTTGTGTACCTCTGGGAGCATGTCGGAGCCTGCATGTGCTTCAGTGTGTGTGTACACAATTACACTTTGGACTGACCTATTTCAATCAATCTATGTGTGCCGTTGAGCATCTGGACCGATTCCCCATCTTTGTGTCCTGGGAAAGGGAACAACATCTTACCCTGTCTCCTGCTACTGCCTAGTTGGTACTCCACGGACAGCTGAGTCCTTGTCTGTGATGAATTTAGGCCAGCATTTGTCTCAGATGGGCTGTGCCTTGTGCCGCGTCAGTGCTGTTTGTGTGTGGTGCAGCGAGTGGAACCCGTCCACGCCATGGTGTGTCCTAGTTCCAGCCCATGGCTCGGAGCGTCTCCCTTATGGAATGGAGCCTAACATGCTATGCTCCTCTTTCAGGCCTGGCATAAAAAGACATATTACACCTGTGAACAGTAAGAGAGACATACACCCCTGGAAGCAGACCGCCACAAAGCGAGGGATAAAAACATGCCAGAACTTCAGTGGTGAGCCCAGCCCAGCTCTCTGTAGAAACAGACAGGCAGCGAGGCAGCGCTTCCTCTATTGTGCGAGCCCACAATAGCCACGTGGTGCCTCACCTCTGGCGATGCCTGTTCTCAATCTGGTGCCTTTAAAGAGGCGGCTGCCAATAGAAAGCAGGAGCTCATTTAGTTTGCTGCCAACAAAGACAGGCTCAAATTGTTGCCTGTGGTGTGTGTAGAGCGCGGACCTAGTTTATCTAGTTTTTTTCCTTTCTGTTGTTGGGGCTGTGTTTTTCGTTTGGTCTTGACTGGGTCTAGTTGTTGGTCCAGGGCGTACTTGTGAACTCCCTGAGTTTCTGTGTTTCTCTTGTGACGGCTGGCCAGCCTGTTGCCCTGCTATGGGCCCTGTCGTCTAGTTCCTGTGCCACCCTGGCAAGCGGGAGGGCACACCCCGGTGTGTTTGTGCCAGCCAGGCCTGTCAAAAGGAATTACAGCGAACACCAGGACAACGTTTGCCCTCCTAATCCCTGCACGGCATCAATTATCCTGCGGTTAGCAAATGTCAACATTTCAAATAGCCTCTCCCTCAATCAGGGGCTCCACTTTGCAAGCTGCTGTTTCTAAACTAACTGGTGTCAAGCTAGAGGCAATATCTCCATTTGAGGCATGCCTTTTGTATTAACATTCCGTAATGCAGTGCCTTGTCATCCATGTACCACATAATTACCTGTACTTTGTGCTATGGCTACAAAAAAAGAGAGCTTGAGTCAAGATAACTACATTTATCATCTATGTACTACATTAGTGCAGTACAAATGTAGTAATCTAGTTGACTTGTCCTTACTTTTTTTACATATCTTATTACACTTTTATAATTCTTAAAAATTTAAAATCGTCAACTCACCATAGAGAAGTCTGCCTTTACCTAGAGGAACACTCAACTCACCATAGAGAAGCCTGCCTTTACCTAGAGACACACTCAACCCACCATAGAGAAGCATGACTTTACCTAGAGACACACTCAACTCACCATAGAACATTCACAAAATAAAAGATTGCCCCAGCTGTGCAGATTATTGTTTAGTATAACAATGCTATCCAGAGCAGGATTTGACCCAGTTGACTAGCTGATATATTGTATGGGGTGTTTCTCCTGCACGCGGCTTTCTTCAGGCTCATTGGGGAGCGGAGAGGGAGTGGAGCAGGCTTAATGGTGCCCCCCTGAGAGACACCAGTGCTTAATGAGGTGTGGGGAATGCACAAGATAAATCAATCTAGCCTCCGGCCAAACCGGCAGCCACCACTGTCCCCAGCCAAGGGATCCCTCTACCTCCAGCCAGAGCTCAGCTGCATTATTTTACACTTATGCCAAAGTTCAGCGTCCACAGATCTTTTTTAAATAGATTTTTTTTACGCTTAAGAAAATAGTTCTTCACATACTAGATTACTTTTGAGATGTCCAGTCACTAATTGTCCTGTAACTTTTAAGAAATAACTTATGCTATAAAAACGTTTAATCGTAGACATTTGTTTTAAAGAAAATCATTATAGGTCAATAATCTTTTGCAAAGATAGGGCTACTATTGATGCACCAAAGAAGGTGTTTTAACTTTAGGATTACAATTTATAGCAAATATGTATAAGTCAAATGAAAGCTGGAGGCATTAGGGTTTTCAACAAACGTTTGTTTTTCTGTAGAGCCCTCCAGTTCCCGAACATTCTATTTCGGAGAACCCTTGGGCTGGGTTCTTTTGAGCAGACATGCATTAGCTTGGTGCACTTGAGTCTCCCGAGCAGAAATTGATTGACAACAAGGGAAATTGTCAGTGCGCACATCCCTAAGGCGTTGCCAAGACAAAGACACTTTGATGTGTGCGATGGCAGCTGATCTCAACATTTTATGAACAGGAAAAACTTGAGTCAGCATGCATTGTGAGTTAAGAGACATTTTAATAAAAGACTTTAATCATGAAGTTAGTAAGAATGATTAAACACCTAAAAAATGCATTTCCTGCTTCAATATCAGGTTTGATAAGTTTGATACAGTGTGTATAGCATCACATTGGCACATATTCTGCAAATTTTCTGTTTTAATGTGATTTTTGTGAATTCAAAGTCAATCCTTGGGACAAGGACCTTGGTTTGATTACCTTAATCCCCAAAGAGTTAATATAACTGTGTTATCAAACTGTTATTTTATCTTAGCTGTTATTCTCACTAAACTCTTTCATTTGTTAATATATGGCTTGATTAAGAAGCCTATGCCATATATGTATTTATTGCCTATACTATGGAAGCATTACAATAGTTACCAACAGAGTAACTGACTTGGCAAGCTAAAGTTAAACTCATGGCGATATATGAAGAGAAAACCAGTAGACGTTTGACCAAGGGGAGTACTGTGAGTGCTTTGGCACATTGGGAAGCCTTGAATAAGTTATAAAGAACGTAAGCATTCAATTTGAGCTGTTCCTCTCTAGAATGAAAGTCTGCAAACCTCTCAACAGGCATTAGACTTAGATCTTCCCGGTGAAGACATATTGGTTCTGTGTTGTTTGTACCAAAGTGACTTGAGAACTGGGGCGTGGACACCTGAAGATTAAAGGCTAAATATTTCAAAAGGATGTTCATGGTTGTTTTTGTTTCAGCCAGCAATGCTTTCAAGTTACATTATTGTGGTCTGCAGTCTCCCTACGGCCATTGTTTTAAGAAGTAGATTAAAGTTTTCCTTAGGTGGTCTTCCATCCCCCTCCACATATCCCTCAGCGAGCACAAAGAGACAGGTTGAGACTTCACCAAGGGGCCCAAGGGGGTGCTAATAGCTTGGGATGGTTCTGGGTGTTTGTGTGTGTGTGTGTGTGTGCGTGCGTGCGTGCGTGCGTGCCTGCGTGCGTGCGTGCGTGTGTGTGTCACAGCTATGACACCTGTCAGTTAAAGTTGCCTTGGCCTCTCTAGGTTCTGGATTTGGAACATGCTCATGTTTTATTATATGACCCCTCCCCTCTTAGCTCTGTCCACATCTGCCACCTTAGTTCAATATCGGGACACAGTTACCAAGCAGCTTTTTTGGAACAATCTTAGAATTAAAATGGGATGAGAGAGAGAGTGGGAAACCAAACAGAACGCTACAGATATACTAATCTAATTTGATCTCTTTCTGGGTCCCTGTCTCTCTTACGCTCCCTTTCTCTAAACTGCCTGGTCTACGGCCTGGGCAACAGCCATTAGGGAATTCAATGTATTGATTGCAAGGCCACTGGTTTTGTTGAGTGCCCTCTAATGGCAAAATTAGATATTCCGTGTTTGACTCACGTCCCAGGGAAAATAGAGACAATACATAGCGTGTCAACCAGTTGTCTACTTAATACCCTGGAATGAGTTTTGTAAACCAAAGAACAATCTAGCTTCCCTTCGTGCTTAACATGTGTGGAACAGCTGGCAGAAGCAAATCATTCTGGGCTCAGCACTCTTCTCAACCTGTGCATGCACTGTTGTCAGAGATTCACAGATTTGAGGAATATGGGATCCTTAAAGAAATACATTACTTTTAAGCTAAGCTACTTTGAGGAGGTGCTGAGACATGCCCCCCTCCTGCTTAATGAATGGTAGTAGTTAAGAAGGTAGTCTAAATATGACTCATTCTGAAGTGAGCAAAAAAGCACCCTGGCAGATACACACACACACACCCACACACTTACACAATCATTCATTCAGAAAATATATTTTAATTATTAATCATCCTGTTCACAAGGACAGATGTCCAGATAACTTACAACAGAATTTCCTGTTCTTTTTTTCTGTCTGATTGAATTGCAAAACATTGACTGCATTACTACCCTTGGCTCTGCGGATAGTTGCACTTCTTCTCAAACAACTTTGAACAAACAGTGCTTTGCACATGGGGCATCATTAGTCTCATTAGTAACACAATTCAGTCACTGAGTAGTATTGTTGTTTGTATATGAAACATGTCTGGTGCGCCTTTACAGTGGTGTATCTTTACAGTGGTGTACCTTTACAGTGGTGTACCTTTACAGTAATGTACATTTACAGTGGTGTACCTTTACAGTGGTGTACCTTTACAGTAGTGTACATTTACAGTAATGTACATTTACAGTAGTGTACCTTTACAGTAGTGTACCCTTACAGTCGTCTACCTTTACAGTCGTCTACCTTTACAGTGGTGTACCTTTACAGTGGTGTACCTTTACAGCGGTGTACCCTTACAGTGGTGTACCCTTACAGTGGTGTACCCTTACAGTGAGGTACCTTTACAGTGGTGTACCCTTACAGTGGTCTACCTTCACAGTGGTGTACCTTTACAGTTGGCCGCCTTTACAGTGGTGTACCTTTACAGTGGTGCACCTTTACAGTGGTGTGTTACAACCCTTCAGATGGAAGGCCTGTCTAGGGACAGGAACAGTCGAACATGGCCCAGAGAATGAGTGGATGGTGTGAAGGTGTACACATGGACTCAACCCAAGGTTTTAAAATAAAAGAGTATTTATTAACGGGGACCAAACAAAAGAGCTAAGCTGCCTAATACACACTTGCTGTCATAAAATACACGGGGTGGCACTGCTCATAAACTAATGATTCTAAACAGAGAACACACTACGTGATGCATAAATGTAAACCCACGGGTATCTGAACTAGCCGAGCTCCGGGAGAAAATAAAGCACAGTACAGTGTACTGGCTACACAGGGAAACAGTAAGGAACAAAATAAACATTGTATAGTATACAGGATCAAACAGGGCTAAGGAAAAAAACAAACTAAAGCTATATATACTACAGGCAAGGATCAAAGGGGAAACTAACGAATTGATTAACGAGGTAGCGACAAACACTACAGAACTAATTAACAAACAGAAATTGACGAACAGGGATAAACCCACAGAACACAGAGTACACAGGTTACAAACACAGATTCAGGATTTATCTCGCTCTGACGAGACTGCTGGGGAGAAGGGTTTAAAAGCAGACGGATCGGCTCCTGATTGGTCCATCAACGAATGTCTGATGGTGTATGATGAGGGGGAGAGAACCAACGGAAGCAGGCAGCAGATCGGAATGAATGGAATAGCAAAGTGGAAAACAGAAGACAAGACAAGACAAAACGCATACACATACACAATACAAACAATACGGACATCAAATAAAGGTGGATGTAACATGGTGTACCTTTACATTGGCGCCGTTACAGTAGTGTTCCTTTCCAATTGTGTACCTTTGCAGTGGGGCACCTGTACAGCTGTGTACCTATACAGTGGCGCCTTTACAGTGGTGCCTTTACAGTGGTGCACCTTAATGATTCATAGGGCACTACTACTAAATTCCCCCAAATTTGACCAATGGCAGTGCAGGATTCAGTCCAATGCCAACCACACAGGAGCAGTTTGGTGAGGCAGCCATTTTTCATTCATTCCCCTTTGTTCTCCCAGTCAAAGAACACCCTCTAATTATTCATTTAAGGCACTAGCTTGTGGTTCTTCCTTCTAATTAGAAGTTTAGATCCTCTCCCAGGGCCCTAGGCAAAGGCATTGATCTTGTCCATCTCAATCATGTTGAAACACAGCCCCAAAAACACACACACACACACACACACACACACATACACACACACACACACACACACACACATGCGGGGACACACACCACACAAACAGTGGCATACCCACAAACACTGGCATACACACAAAGACGTACACAATCAGACATACACAAAAACGAAATGACAAAAACACAGAGTCATCCACAGAGGCTTGCAAGCACTCAGGGATACACACACGTTATCTAACACACAATGCACATACAGCTGTGACCTCATAAAGCCTCTCCTCACCAAACTGTCATATCAGTTGGAGAAGATTTGTTGTGTAAGTCTTTTAATCAGTTGTCTATTGTTCAAGTGTGACCCTCACTTAAGCTTGTTCTTTCAAAGAATAAATGCAGTGTCTCTCACAGTCGACAGAATGAATGATTTTAAACATGGAGTGCATAAAACAAACAGAGCCATAAAAGAAACACCCACCCACTTGGAAAACTAAAGGGAGGTTCTAGAATGTTCTAAAGGGGCGTTATGACATATGTGAAGATTCATTTTGTTTTCCAAATCATGGCAGAGTTGAAAATACCAATCCGGTTTTCGATTAAATACAGCTGTATTTGTTTGTTGTACAAACTGTATATGATCATGCAGAAAAATAGGTATAAATATTGAGAAAATGAAAAGCGTTTTCCCACAAAAAGCGTGGGGAAGGGAAAGAGAGCAGAACAAATCAAGTTGAACGAGAAACAAAAGGGACAAAGTATGAACACTAGGAATGACATGATGTGCTGCTTGGAGCCTGTTCCTGCTCCTGCTCCAGAAGGAGCAGGTGTTCCGATGGACTTTTCAGCATGTTAACATAGGGCTGGGCGATATATCGAGTTTACACGATACATCGTGGATTGCACTACATGCGATGTCGTAAATGACCACATCGTGAACATCGAGTATTATGTTGTCAAGTCAGTTTCCCGCC
>JAVQIZ010036318.1:0-11388 GCA_036023535.2 Galaxias brevipinnis
CTGGCGACCTGTCCAGGGTGTACCCCGCCTCTCGCCCTGTGTCGGCTGGGATAGGCTCCAGCCCCCCCCACGACCCTGCATAGGATAAGCGGTATAGCTAATGGATGGATGGATGGATGGATGGATTAGTAAAATGACAGAAAAGCTCTAAGGCGAAAACAATTGATGTATATTGTAATGATAGTCGTGTACGAGCAGACACGGAGGAAGGAAACCAGTCGTCCATGTCATTGCAGATGTGTTTATTTTGAACCTGGAGTATGGAATGGGGCCATCCTAGCAGGGTGCTGCTAATGATGTGCTTTCTTCTCTGCAGATCAGCCATCAATCTGGGAACCAGCATTTAGTTCCACATCATTATTTTCCCATGAATGAGGACAGGGGGATATAGAAGGATGGAAGGAGTAGGGGATCCATCTATGGGGGAATGTAGCTATGTTTAATTACTGGTAAAATAATAAGTTGTAACCATACTTGTCAAAATGAATAAGGTACAGTAAATAAAAATGTCTCACTCTTCTTTGATACCTTCATTAAGACTTGTCTGTCTTGACATTATTGTGTATAGGTAGGTATACAATTTAATGGTGCATTTTGTAGTTGAATTTATGTAAAAAAAAAAAAACACTGCATTTTATTCACTGTACCACATTAAATGACTACTGGGTGCACACATATAATTACAATAATTAAACGTTTTTTTGCAGGATTATTAGAGATGGCAGCAAACCATTAAAATACCTTCATGGGATTAGCCTATTACTACGACTAATGTGTATTGGCACAGGATTATGAAACATCATTTGTTAATGTCTGTGAGTGGTGGAGAGGCTTATCATTTGCAGCCATTTGATTGTTTTCTGTAGCATACTAACACAGGTTGTTGGACACTGACATCTACAGGAGGGCAGCATTGACTACAGGATTCATACTGACCTATTTTTAATTATACTCACTTGTTTGTATAAAGCTGCACTGTAATTGGTTTTGGGATATAAAATACAATAATCTGTTAATCTGGAAGCCAGTTAGTTTGTCAAACCTTTGGAAAGTTGAGGAGCAAATGTGCTGTATACAGGACTATCTGGAGTGGTCAGATGGAACTCACAGGGGCTTGTTTTTTTCTGGGGACTGTAGAGTCTGTGAGACAATTAAAGCCTTGTTTACATGGTTTGATATATTTAATATGGCTGTAAATGTCTATTACATTCAATTACTTTTATGTTCTACACGTTTAAAAAATGGCAATCCAAAACTAATTGAAACTACTCTGATTCTCTTCTTGAGTTTGAACATTAAAGGTATGCAGGAGATTTCTGCATTATAGTTTTCAAAAGTAATATTTTAGATAAGGCTGTCACTTAACTTTGCTGCCATGTACTTCCTGCTCTCTATATGTGAGGTTTCAATTCCTTTCACTTACAGACACACAAACACACAAACATGCCCAGAGCTTGCTCAAATCATGACTCTGTCATGACCTTGAATGACCGTCTTAATGGCCGCCTTTAAATGGTTATGTGACCTGTTGTGGATTGTATTCTCCTATTGGCGTTGGTCAGCTTAATAGGAAAATTAACCATTCATCTAAAATCACATCTTCTATCAAGCCAAAGCCAGAATATGATTTCTCCTGTTTTTCCCTGCCCATTGACATCCATGGAATCTTTCCCTGTGTCTCTGGCTAGCAGGGGAGCAGCCTCGTGTGCTGGTATGAGAGGAATGCTGACTCACTCCTTCTGTTTCCGGTCCAATCAGGAAGCGTTTGGGTGGTGGAACTATTCCACTGTCTTATCTCTAGCCCATGGCGTTGCCCCGGAGATGGTTGACATGAGATCAAACGGATATGCACCCTTCTACAAAACAGAAGAGTTTATAGTTATGGTTTAGTTTACCAATACTTACCATACGCTACCATGGTTTGCAACTATGTGGGTTTTATTCATCAGCATTAGATTGTTTTCTTTTTCTGTATTTAATAGACAGTTAATGAATTTGTTGCTAACTAAATAAGTGTGAAAATTTCATATTGAGCACTTTCTACTCCCTGTGCTTTTAGAGATGAGTGTCCACCTATACACAAACTGAATTCAATGCATGGTTAGTTTAACTGCACATGTAATTGCTTTAGTAAAAATATAAAACTTTATTTAAAAAGAGCGTTTCAATGTGCAGTCACACAGGACTTCTTTACTTGAGGAGGAACTCTTGCACATTCACTAGAACAAGCTAAAGAAAGACATCCAGTGAAAACTGTACCAAATATACTGTTCGTGTATATAGGTATCACTAGGACCATTTTGGGGAGAACAACATTGTTTCAATAGAAACACTGCACTTTAAGAGTGTGCGGCTCTGATTGATCGCCAGTCAGTGGCTCCACAGCTAGTAGAATGTAACGCGTCCCTATGCTCTAACGACATCATTATCAAGAAAAGTGGCAGCCGCAACAGTCAGAGATGAATAATCACAGTTCTGCACTAGGTTTGTGCTTAGGAAAAGGGAGTTTCCTTCAGGTCTTGACGTTGCAGCTGTGATGCTTCTGTCATGCTGCCATTGTTTTTAGAGATGCCTTGGCATGCGATGGGCTGGATGTTGCTGATGACGCACAGTTAAGTGTCATCAAATCACTGCTCCATGATCCGTACTGCCTTTTCTATTGACCCAAGGCCACATTAAGATGTCTTCATCCATTCACATTGCACCTTGGTCCATAAAGATCAGCCATATCAACCACAAGGTCCACTCTGGGTTTCCATCAAAGTCACCTGCCCAGAGTAAACTAAAAAAAATAAGACAAAAAAGTAGAATCTATCTGCTTCATGACCAGCTTTCAATCCAAAATAGAATCGGTCTGCTTCATGACCAGCTTCAAGTCCATCCATGCTGTCTCTCTGTTTATTGCACTTCTGTTGTTCCTCTCAGGCAAAATGGTAGGGCTTATGCTCCAGCCGGCGAGTCAGCCCGGCCCTTAGGGCTGCGCCTCGTACTGTCCCTCTGTGGCAATGAAGAAGTCGATGAGGGTGTGCTGCAGGTGCTCGAAGGTGGGCCGCTGCTCTGGCATGGACCTCCAGCAGATCTTCATCACGTCGTAGAGCTCTAGGGGACAGCCCTCGGGGCAGGGCATCCTGTAACACTGGTCCAGGCTACAGATCACCTCCGGGTTAGTCATCCCTGGCACAGCAAGAAAAACAGTGGGAGAGTTTCCGGTGGTATGTTATGTATTAAGATGTTTAAATTTACGTAATAAAACTATATATAGACCATTTGTTAGACAAGGTTACACTTTAAAGATAACGGCTCATATTAAATATTTTTAATGGACAGGCATGAATATGTTCTGTTTTGAAACATCATGTTCAATATGAGTGGATTTTCCTGATACAATGATCCTGTATAAAGTGTAGTGTAACTTTGACTGTCGTCTTTCTTACCAGGGTAGGGTATTCTGCCATAAGTGATGATTTCTGTCAGAAGAATCCCAAAGGACCAGACATCTGATTTGATGCTGAACGTCCCAAAGTTGATGGCCTCTGGGGCAGTCCACTTGATAGGGAACTTAGCACCTAATTATCCCAAAGACCAAAACACAACAGAGAGAGAACCAAAGTCATGTTTCAATGTAAAGGAAGTTCAAGTTTGTGTAATGTGTTAGTCAGACAGTCAACAACATGTGGATTAAGTTTGGTTATGATGTTGGGTCACAAAATTTTTTTCAACAGTGAAAGAATTGCTTGTAGTATTAAACTAATCTTCAGTGAGACACAGAGGGGGATTTCACGTGCTGGTTCTACCAGGCCACAGGGGCTGGAGCAGGTGGGAGCATTGCTATGAGAAGGCTGTGTGAAGGCTTTTCAGCTCTATTCAGGAAAGGCCAGGGAGCCAGCCTACAGAAGCCTGGGTGGGGGGGTATAAAGTGATGGTACTGTTGTGCACGCATCAGGGTCCTGACTAATCCGCAATATATAAGTAGTCCAAACTGGAAACCTTTCTTTACATCTGACAGAGTTTGGTGGGAGGGAATCTGAGGTGGTAGAACTGTAGAGATAAGTGTGATGAGTTTGTCAAAGGTTAAACAGGCATCACACTGGACACCCTGCAAGGTGGTGAAGGAGGACAGAGATGTTCATGTCTGCAATGGTGAGAAGGTTTACTGAGAGATCTGGCCCTGGTGTAAAGTGCCAACAAGCATAGCCTTGTCTTACTACAGTTCATTTGGCCAACATGTTAGGAGCAGCGGATCACCTGGTGTCTGTTTCCAGGTGCAGCTGTGTCACAGCAGCAGAACTATGCAAGGATGTTCCTTTTCCAGCTAATGACGCAACGCCATTAGTTCACTGTTAGCTGACAGTTGGTACTTCTTTAGATGTAAAAAAGTGCCAAAAACAAATGAAAGAGGACAAGGCAGGAGTGTAACATACCTTCTTGAGCGATGTATTCTGTCTCTATGATCCTGGCCAGTCCAAAGTCTGCGATCTTGCAGTGGAGCGTCTCATTGACCAGTATGTTGGCAGCTCGCAGGTCTCTGTGGATGTAGTTCATCTTCTCAATGTAGGCCATGCCTTCAGCAATCTGTTGACACGATAGAGGGAGAGAGATGTGCAGTTCAATAGCACCTCTCTAAAGGAATGCTGTATTGGTCAAAGAATGTATGAGTCAAGTGAACAAACGCCAGCATTTATTGAACCACTCCAAGATCAAGGAGTTATAAGGAGGAAGTTATAAAAGGAAATAGAAGAACTAGGCGTCTGCAGCCCTCACTAGGCTGAACTGAACTGAACTGAGGCCAGTGTTAACGACTGTCATCAGAGAGACAGTGTGCAAAAATAAGATTCATATCAGAATAGCAACGTGGAAAGTTGTTCACCAAAAACCATGAACGCCCACCTCTGAAGTGCTTGGATGGAAGATGTTTTATGAACAAATCAGTCTGTTTTGGTAAACTTAAAATAAGTTGTCATATTACTCACAGTGAGCAGTGGTTGGTCAAACATGTGACCAAAATGAATGTGAAAAATTAATACCATTTTAGAGCACTGCAGGTATCTAATATTATCTAAATACTTAGAATCAATCATAATATCCCATTTAAATAATCTGTCTAATTTTATGGTTGTCATCTTTCACCCAGGCTTCGCGCTATTATAATCTGTCTATATCTATATATGTACTATAATTCAAAAAGTGAATTTTTGTCTATCCAGCAGGAAAGTTACTACAGAATTCCTGTTATGACTCCTTCAGACTCTAAGATGATATGGACAGTGGGAATGTGGCCTAAACAGGATGTTTCTGCTGTTACTAAGCTCAAGTGTTTAGTCTCAAGAGAGGAACACATTGGATGGAAACATAGCATAACTTCCTGTCCGGATGTAAATAATTGGTAGGGGGCAGGGCTTTTTTAACTTCAATCTGCACACATCTGCCACAGAAACCGAGCTTCGATGACAGTTTCTACGTGCAGCACAGTAGCGCAGCAGCAGTCACAAAAAGGCTGAAAAACTGTGGTCAGCATGCTATATTTAGAGCATGCTCTACAAAGTGATACTACCAATAAATAGGAGCGTTTATTTCTCAACTTCTCACTTTATCAGAGTGAACATTCAAAGATATGCATACGTTCTTAAATGATATAAAGATGCAAACGTCTGTGGCCGACAGCTAGAAATCTTTTTGAATGTGGAGCATAGATACGTGTTTACTTATTAATTGAGTCACATCAGTTTATATTTGAAGTGACTTTTATGGCCCACACAGAAACCTGCAGCTTTTCACACCTGTGCCGACATGTCGATTAGTTTGGTCTGCTTCAGCCTCTTTCCCTCCTCTGTTTTTAGAAAGTCCAGCAGACTTCCTGCACATAGAAAAACAGCAAACCCCAAACTCAGACAATCACGTTCACTAAAAATGCACTCATCATGTATCAACAGTGGCTTAGCCTCAAACCAGCACAGCTTTGACAGCGACGGTCCCCCACATCTGAAGGCCCACCAGCCGGGGTACTGACCGTTGGCCATGAACTCTGTGACGATGAGGATGGGCTCCTTGGTGACCACGGCATGGAGGCGCACCAGGCGCTCGTGCTTCAGCTGCTTCATCAGGTTGGCCTCCTGGAGAAAAGCCTCGGGCTCCATGGTGCCCTCCTTCAGGTACTTCACGGCCACCTTCTGGCTGTTCTTGTAGTAGCCTGGGCCGACATGAAGGTGGATCAAACTTAAGGGAACGTGTACAAAACAGCGCACTTTGGAGTTGACGAACAGATTCCCTCTCAAACAACAGGGTACTGAGGGAAATTGAGAGAATTCTGGTTCGGTGATTTCTTAAAGATTAGACACAGTACAGTTCACAATATAATGTGCATTATGCATCAGCAGGGAGTTAAAGACGGAAAACTAAATACAATGAATCATCTTATCTACTGTGTGTTGCACCCGTGCTGTATATGTACTGATTAATACTACATATGTATGTCAATAAGCTTTTAATAATGTAACCTCTCACCCATCCAGACCTCCCCAAATTGCCCTGCGCCCAGCTTCTTCACCATCCTCAGGGACTCTCGAGGGATCTCCCACTCATCCTGAGCCCACGGCTGCTGGGGAGTCCGGGGCTTACAGGGAGCGTTCAAGCGCTGGCACAGCCCGTCTGCCGTCCCTGTTTTCAAACAGGCGTCCACCACATACATGTGAGGCTATGGAGGTGGTATGTGAACATGCATATGTGAAGGGCTCAACAAGTGTTAAAACAAGATGATACATAACGGAAAGACAGACAAGTGCAATATGGATAGTGTTATGTAGACAGGTACTGTAGGTAATGCTATGTAAGCTGTTCTTTAAGAATTTTATAAAATGTTTGATGGCAGATACTACTGTTAAATCGTTGACAGAAATAGCTGAGTTTGTTTGAGGGCAGGGGAGAGGTGTATAAAAGTGTGTGTATTCTGCTGTATGAGACACTGTAGCGCTTTAAGAGCAGAGTTGCCCTGCTTATCTAGTGGTTGAACCGCACAAGTGGAAAGATCATGGCTGCTGTTGCACAGGAAACGCACACGCACCATGGTGGGTCTACTTTCGCCTGTAATCAAAGCAGGCGCACAGACGCTCAGCTCCATTGCAACAGGAGCCCTTACCATCGTGTTTACCCCACACACTCACTGTATCTGCTGTGGCTGTGTATAGCTCACACAAGCAGTGTTTGAAATGACTTGCTGCTCTTTTCTGTGGCATACACCGCCACTATCTCTGGGAGGAGGGCGTTTAGCTACTATGCACCTGGTGTTGGAGTTTGCAGCAAAAACAGCTGAAGCTCAAATCACTTATTTCTTGTGATTTTAAAAAAATCACTTTTTTCTTTGAAGAGAGACATAAGTAATAGTAATTTTGCTTAATATGTGCTTGTAATATCGTGCTGAGACTGCTGTATGGCTGTCCTGTTTGTAGTGTATGCTTTTTTTTATTATGTTGCTGGTTGCTTCCTCTTGGCCAGGGCTCCCTTGTGAAAGAGATGTCTATCTCAATGGGACTCACCTGGTTAAATAAAGGAAAGTGTTTAAGTGAAAATGTGTGCACGCATGAAAGGGGCAACAACAAATTAAAGGTCGACATCACTAATAACTAAAAACCTATTTAGTATACATCCTACTTTCTAACCCATTAAAGCAAATAACTACTTCCATGTTTTATAGAAATCAGACGCATTCAATACAGCTTTCGCCTGTTTCTTTCTATGAAGGGATACTTGAGTAAAGTCCTGCTGTGTGCCCATGCTGAGGGAGGGCTGGGATGATGCTGAGAGGAGGGAGCTCTCGTGTATGTCGGCTCAGTGAGCTCCTGCACCTCTTAGCAATCAGCTTTGGGAAAATGTTCCCGCCTCCTATGACGTTAACCTGGACAGTCACAAGCACTGCCCCCCTTAGGATTTCACTGAGCGTGGAAAGTCAAAAGAAGCGCGATGGTGTCGACCTTTAACTTGAAAGGGTACCACGAGGAAATCAATCTCTCTTGTCTATCTTTCCAACCAACCCACCTCCCCTGTCCATCAAACCATGAGCTCAAACTCAACCCAGCTAGTTTTCATATCCAACTCACGGGTGTAGTACTTGATTAGCTCCTGCAAGGTTGGGAAGGAGGTGGAGGGGGAGATGTAGTAGCCGCCGTTGTCCAGGGAGCGGATCTTGTAGTGTTTCACCACATCTCCCTGCTCCAGCACGTCGTCTCTGATGGACAGCGAGAAGGCTCCTGAAAGAGTAGCCACGTTCAGGGGACAGGAGGAGACTGTCTGACCGCAACCAGGAATGAAATTAATGGGTTTGACCTTTCCAATTACCTTTACTGGTCTCACTCTCTCGTACCAAATAGGAACCAGCTTTGTTCCCCGGAGCTAAAAGCAGACGCTCTGTCTCTCTCCTACTCAGGTTCTTAAAGAACCACCTTCAACAGAGAACAACCAGAAAGACAGTCCATTGGATTAGATAAAGAATCCGTTCACGTTGTTTCATTTTTACACACTCCCCTAAAAACTGAAAATAAAACATAGATCAATCGCTGCTTGCTCTTCTAAAGGTCCTGACTAAAGGTGGCCTGCCCCAGCAGCGATAAGAGCTTACTTCTCCACCTCCAGCGTGTCTTCTTGGGCTACATATGTGGATGGTATGTAGCCCTCCTCTGCTGTCACCAAGGATCTAGCCAGCCACCACTCACCAGTCCTGGGAAAAGGGTGGAAGGGAGGTTTTAGTAGGTCGTTATGTGTTTTTAATGAGAAGGCTGAATCCAGTCTGTATAACTGACTCCATCTATATGTAGCATGAAATGGTGTGTGTCTTATTAGAAGAACAAAAAGGCTGTAGTCTTAAAAGCAGTCAAAATAATGATGTGTTACGTGATCATTCAAATAATTGTGTACCGTATCCTCCAGAACTGAGAAAATATGGCTAAATGTTTCGGCTGCTTACTTCTGTAGAATCTGTAGTCGGTCCCCCTTTCTGAAAGGTAGGTCAGTCTCACTGGTGGGCTTAAAGTCATGCTGAGCAATGGCAATGCCATGTTCTGATTAGAAAAATAAGATATTTCCTTAAACGCGACAACTTAACCAAGATGGCCAAAAACCATCCTCTTTTTGGCTTGTCGAAACGTTGCATCTTAATGCCTGTCATCGCAACCGCAGACCAACAGTTAGCAAAGCAGATACATATTAGTAACTATAGCTGTTAATATTTTTACTGCACCACACTGTATGTGCCTATGTTTGAGCAGAAATCGTGTTATGAAGCAATTGTGAAGTGTACTTTGGAATTTACCTGCGGTTTCTCTAGTCTGTTCAAGAAAGGTGGGGAAAATAAAAAATAAAAAATGTTTTATAATATGTAGACCTCTAGTAAATACATTTTGCCCTTTCCCTAGATGAAAAACCTAATATTGTAAATGCCTTGATAACTTCTAAATTGCTTGTTTTCTCTTTACAATAAATGTACTTACTGTAGGGTAAGATTTGGATTTGTGATTGTTATTTTTCCCAGTGTGAATTGTATCATCCTTTCCATTATTTTGGCCGCTGCAACTGCAACCCATCCTGAAGAATGTGAAAACATTTATTTGTTTACAAAGATGCTCCAGAGGTGTGTCAACACAGCATCCCTAAACAAACATCTAAACACGGCATTATTCCGTCTTTATAAACGTAAGAGGAAACCCGGTTGATCAAAGATCTCTAATTGTTGCAAAATTAGCAAAAGGATTTTTCATGAGTCCAGATAACATCTTGAAATGGGCAGGTTTATCCCTTAGTGAATTAGTCAGCATCACATATCTTAACTGATGGGAGAAAGTATGCACATTGATCTTTATCACGTTTCTCAGTACCTAACATTCAAGTTGTTAAGAAATGGACTCAGGGCTCAGTGCAAACACAGCAAAGGTCATGAACACAACAACTAAAACGAAAACAGGCCGTGTTTGTTTTAACAGCTCTCTAACACCATTACGAATAGTGTCATACTATTTATTATTAATAAATTACATGTATTATTATTATTATTATTATAGGAATTGATTAAGGACTTATTCAATAACATGGGCATAGCTAAGATCTGCTGTCACAGTGACAAATAAAGATTTGTGAAAGGGTTGGCTCGGAGAACTTTCGACATCGACACATTCCCACATGTGTTGCTCTTCTTTATATTTAAGTGTTGGTAACATTTAAGTCATTGCAAGGTTGAAAATGTTTTACTTTCATAAAAGTTCAACAGGAGAACTTGTTATTAGATTTACGCCACTATAGTAAACAGTTTTTTATGGACTCAGTAGATTTTTGGGATAGTAAAACTAATACATTTGTAGTATTAAATTAATAAAATATAAATTAAAAGTAATAATAAGTGATACTAGTACTTCTTTCTAAAGTAAAGTTCTTAACTCCAACACACAGAGACCTTATGACAGTGCCACTGTAGTGACATCATCATGGACCTTTAGTATCACGACCCTTTGGTCACCAGGCAGCACGGCTACCCACTAGGACACCACTATCACAGATCTCATCAAAACAAACCCTCAAACTCCTCTGGTGTAGAGCGTTACAATCATGTCATTTGGACATTTAGATGAGGTAAGTAGTGTGTCTCTCTCCATGGTAAACCAGTTTGAGGGTCTTTACTGTGTCACACTGTATCTCTCCGTCACACCTGAGTTTGCAGTGAAATGACATGCATTATGAATCAATCATATACAAATCCTGGGCTTCAGTGGCCTAAGAATCCAGAGAACGGGGACTGGTGGCTCTTTGGGGCAGAAACATTGCACTGTGCACACAGCCCTCAGGTAGATAGCCCAGGCTAACGGTGTCCACTACTCTCTAAAAGCTTAATGGCTGTGATCAGTGGGTTCCCACAGGACTAAGCTGTCATCATCACGCTCAAATGGATCTACAGCCTTCTACCTGACCATGTTCTGACATCAAGCAGAGAAACACAGTCTGCTTGGAGATGGAAGGCCAGAACTGTTCATTAGTTGTGAAAATGTAGTCCTAAAAGTACTGGTACTGACCCAGTGCAAAGAATGAACCATTTGTTTATAGTATTTTATTACTACTAAAACCTTTATATTATCTGACGTAGAGTATGGGAATGAATGTTTCCATTTCAAAGGAGATACAGTATTTCTAAACCATCAGTTTGCAGACTCAATATGACCTCAGCGTTATGGTTAGCCTGCTCTGTCCCCATGAGACTAAACTTCCTCTAGATATTCTTATCTATAAAAGTTTTAGAATATTTCATGTTTTCCCCAAGTTTGTCTTGGTATATAAAGCACTTGATCTTTACAGCAAAGTGCATGAAATGAAAGCGATTCCTTAAAATATTGCGGTTGTAGTTTAAAAAGATATAAT
>JAVQIZ010036340.1:0-31639 GCA_036023535.2 Galaxias brevipinnis
ACTAAAACTGTCACTATTAGATAAACTGAAAATTTTCGAATTTGTTTTTATTAATAAACGTTTAGTAAGTAACACAAATTTGGAGCATTCACTGTTTAATCACTGGATTTAAAAAAAAACTGAAAACGTGTTTGTCCTGCCTAACAATACTCACTTTGTTTACATACAATCAATGCTGTTCCAAAGCTTGTGTGTCTGTTCTCTTCTTCATAAAGAAATAAGCCTAACATCCTGTATGTATGCATCTTTGTTCACTATATTTACTATAATAATTATTATTATTATTATTATTCACTCACTCAAACACACACACACCAGAGTTCTTTAACGGGCTGAAAAATTACTGCCCGGCCTGGACAGAGCTAAAAGTTACTTATGCCTTGCATTCGCTATAAAGTTGTGGGTGGTAGTCACGAATATGACTCAGAAGATGTAGTGTTGCCCCTTTAGCGGCTATTTTTCTATTACGTTAGCTAGCAACTGTAAATTCCATCCTGTTGAATAAATATCTGCGATAGGTTTTGCACAATGGTGTTTGCGCCTTACCTCGCGACAAATGTAGCACAAATTTCTTATCATGTTTAGGTCTTTAGCAGGCTGAAAACCTCCCGAGCGCTGCCTCTGCCATGTTGTCATTTAATTGAAGCCAAACATACCACGTTGCATGCTGCGCCGGCGTCTGGCTAACTTTTATGGTTTTTGCTATTTAGGTGAGTTTTCCAAACCGGGGAAATCTCGCACCGGTTTAATAATACTTCAAATTTAAACGGTACAAACCGTTGGGGTCTTTTACCGTGAAACCGGTTAACTGTTACTCTGTAGCTCAAAGTATTGGTACTGTAATGTCAACTTCATATCTAGGTTATATCTAGGTAAACATGTTAATTTTGACCAGTCCAGTATGAAATATCACCACAATGCATAAGATCATGCAACTTTTAAGGAAAAGTGCTTTAATGCCCTACCTCATCTATTTTCACAGATGAGAAAGGGGGGTTGTTCTTCAGGTTTTCGTAAATGACATCCGCAGTATCGGCAGCAGTACTAATTGACTCAAATAATACTCGTAACTCTTAATATCCGTTTTGCCCTAGTCTGGAGTCGACTGGTGTTCAAGGCCTTAACCCAATTAGGAACCTTGTCAAATGTTTTTGTGTCGAAAAATTGCCCCAAACTATTTTGAAGTAATGATCTACTTGGATTATTACAAAATTCTCCAAAACAAGAGTAAAGATTTGATTTCGTTGGGTTGCCTAGTAGAAATGTTAACATCACATCCAATATATTGTGAAATGCATTTTTGGCCAAACATTTATGGGTTGTGGATTGAGTCACAGGAAACCAAAAGATCGGACTGTTTTATTTGTCATTTGTCTTTGTTTTGAAAGAAGGCTACATGGGCCCTACTGGTGTCATGAAGAGTGTTGTTTTTACCCCCATTTGTTATCACAGTAATTAGAATCGTGCTCATTTTATTTCTTTCACTCACTCAGGAACCACCAATGAGAATAAATCAATGGTCTTTACTCAGGTTTGCACCAGAAACCATGTTGAGTTTTTTTATTTGGCCTTCTCTTCCTCGTCCTTCTTTTCCGAGAAGTGGCCTAGAGCATTGACGTCCCCGCCTATCAAATGTTCTCTTTTCTCTGAGGCAGAGGTTTTGTTTATTCTATCTCTTACTTGGAAGACCATTTCTAAGAGATAACATGGAATGTCATCAAATTAAAACTTTTTGGATTCCCCTTCCTCCCCAATTGACTTAAACATTCCAGTATATTTTTCAGTGTACCTATTTTTTTCCTCTGTTATGGTTCTTTCACAATTTCCCCGTCCTTGCTCTCCCATCCATGCCCCTGTAGGTTCTCCAAACGGAGCTTAAGTGCCACCGGTTGCAGCTCCAGGTCGAGGACCTTAAGCAGCACATAGAGCAGATGACCTACCTGATCAACCTCCAGGATAACGAGCATCAGCACACAAAGAAGTAATGCCTTTTTTTTATTTGCATTTTGGTGAGCAAAAAAAACGGATTCCCCAATCTAGAAAATGGCAATACAATATGTTTCACTGCATCGCTCTGCTCTTCAATCCAACATGAGATACATTTAGCCTCCCTTCATCTAGGTCAAGCACCTTTCTCTGAGTACTTTTTGTAGCCTAACATCCTCTATGCTCCCTGTTGTTTTCTAGGATGGTGAATATCCTACTGCCAGCGTACAGCCGCCACTACTGCACCCTGAGGGGGGCCGGGCAGGTCACACCTGCAGACGAGGCCCAGAACCAGGAGCTTGAACACCTGGTGCTCAGAGAGAGGGCTGTGGTGTGGGCCGACCAGGAGCAGGCGGGGCAGCACCTTAGGCAGGAGGGGGAGGAGCCACAGTCGGCTAGCCATGCTGTGGGGAGTTCCAGACTCCGCCCCGAGTTGGCCCCTATCCTGTCCTTTTCCCACCTGCTCTACCACCAGGACAGCCCATGCAGTAAGTCCACAGTCATTTATGACTTGGCCTCTTTACTCACACCAAGCTCCGAGCGCCTTTTATAAACAGCTGCTTTTAGACATTTGGTAATCTCCGGTCTGATAGCTGGTGCCTAGTTCTAGGAATATGCTTTCCTCATTGTTGTTGACTAGTTAGCGTAGCGGAAACCTGTGTCCGGTGCCAGGTTATTGTACTGGACTTGTATTTACTCTGGTGTATAGGGTGACTGGTCATGCCAGTATCCTTCCCAGCAGAAAGCTAGACGTCCGTGTTGCGGAAGTCCTTTTTTTATTTACTATGATGCTGTCCATCTCTTGTGTTAGTTAGTGCACCCTGCACCTGTCCCATTTGTGCCACCACTCGCTTGTCTGCATGTGTCCTTTACTTTGTTCCTGTTATTGGCCCCGTCTCCCCACACTTGTAGAGGAGTGATACCCTGTAATTTGAGCCCCTTTCTACCCAACCCCACCAGCACCGCTGACACAATGGCGGCAGTTCTCAATAGGTTCTCCTGTCTGTTTGTACAATTCCCTCCTTTCTTTTTCTTTTTTCTTCACCTCGTCCCGGGAACAGCTGTGGTTGTTGATTTATTCATGGTGAATTATCTGTGTTTGCAGGAGGAGCTGGTTGAGCCAAATATTGTTCAGTCAGGTTAAAGTGCCAAAGTCACCATATTGTTAACATGATTGGTTTTAGTTGGTCCATTCGTCCCTAAACCTAAATCCCTTAATAATTAGATGTTTTTTAAATAACTGGTATAATTAGTCAAATCCAGAGTGATTTGTGTTGCATGGTCATTTACATGGTGATTGTTTTGGGAGATTATTTTCTATTGCAGACTACAGGCTAGGTTAAAGGATTGGTCTGTGTAATATAAAACACAATACCATAATGTCAAGCAATAGTCAGTGATATTTATAAATCCATATATTTTTTTGTGCAGATTGAATGAAAACAATTGCTTGAATTAAGATTAATAATGTGCAGATAATCATCCTTATAAAGCTTGCTTAAGGTTCGGGGTTGTTAACTTGCATTTTGGCAACACATTTTTCACAGGAGGGTGTTCATTTTCTTTTTTTACTGCGCTATCATTCATACGTTCATCATTTTCAGCTAAGCTCGACACTGCACCACGTGCTATATGCTGATTGGTTAATTTTTGGAATGGATGTTCAAAACCCTGTTCAATTTGAGTTTGACCAGAGGAATTTGTGTAGGTGAACAGTGTGAACTAGCTATGTCTTTCTGGTTTAATGAGGCTACCTTCACACAATTTATCATTTAAATGTAACCAATAATCTGCCTTGTGTTGTGGCGCAGGTGCTGAGAAACAGACAAGAAGAGTGTCTCTGCGCCTTCAAGCCACTCTGTCATCTAAAGGTAAGCCTGTCTTCTCCTGCCCCTTAGGTGTGCTAGTCTTAGTCATTTATCTACAACTTCAAATTGAGATCCATAATTAACGTCTACCAAAACCACCAATTCAAGTCTCTGACTAACTGGTTTGATGTTTGAGCTGAGATTTCCAGCCAACAACCTGTTTTTGCTTGTTGGTCAATCTGAAATTTTTGTAATAATTGAAAGGTATTTTCTATTATCGACAAATTGCATTTTTACAAGATCTTTCTGTGATTGTGATCAAAACTTCAGTAAGAAAAATTGCCATATAACATGAAATGGCTACTCCAGTCCTGAATGCCAAACACAAACCAAAAATATTCTGAAATGAAATTGGCTTTTGATTTACAGCTGAGCAACTTTGTAGACATACGGTTCTTGCACCAAAGTTGAGTAAATGGAATGAAATGAAAAGGCAAGAGTCCGTCAGAAACAAAAACGGCTCTTGGGAAGAACCTTCTGGGAAATGGAACAAGGAAATGCATGAAATATGGCTGTCCAAATTGGCCATAATGATATTTTCTGCCAAACAGGTGGTCTACATTTAATTGAAACACATTGTGGGAAAACCTTACATTTGAAAGGAAATGTGAACTACCCAAGGACTGCGGTAGCTCACAGAAAGGAAACGGCGTTAAGCAAAAGCATGGGGGGGGGGGGTTGCTGCTTTTCCCTCTAGCTTGGAAATGTTCGTCTGTAATACTTTTCTCTCTGCGCGCAAGTTAATGCTTAAAATAAAGTGTGACGTCTCGTCTCCGTCACGTTGCCACCTGCCGCGTCTCAGACAGACTTTGAAAGCAGTCAATCTCCTCCCTCCTCCAAACTGCTTATTGTCACTGTCTGTTGTCGGCTGGAGTGAAGGGAAGGGGAGGAGGTAGGTTACCACGTGTGACCCTCTCCATAGGGCTCTTTCCCCTGGCAGTGAGCCTTATTCCCAGCCCTTTATCACCTCCCAGCACAGCGTGTGTCCCCTCCTGTACACTCAGCAACCCGTTTCCACTCAGCTAACCCCCGTCACTCCCTTTCCTGTGAGTTTGTGTTCCGCTCCTCAGCATCTCTCTCCTTGGCTCCCTTCGTCTTCCTTTTCTCCTTACCTTGCTTTTTTAATTCCACCCACCCCCCTCTTCTGAACTCCCTCCTTGGCTTCACACTTCTGTTATTACTTATGTCTCAGCATGTTTCTCTCTTGCTCCCAATATTTGTTCCTAACTCTTTCTTTCCCCTGGTTTTCCTTTGTTGTGCATGTCCTCTTTTCTGCATCCCTGCCTCATTCTTTTTCCCTGATTATTTTGTCTTCCTCTTTCACAGTCTCTCCCTCCTTCTTTTATGCCCCGACATCCCCTCCACACCTTTCTCTCTCCACCACCCCTCTCTCTGCTCTAGCTTGCTTTTTCTTTGCGCACCTCTGCCATCCCTTCTACCTCTACATCGTGTTCTCAGTCAGCCTCGCATCCGACTCTACCAACCCTTCCTCAGCTTCATTCATGAAAATGCAAATCCACTGCGGGGCAGAGAGGGGTAGAGATGGGGGGGGGGGGGGGCGGCAGCAGGAGTAAACGCCCCTGTCTCGCCAGCCAGAACAGAAGCACTATAAAAAAAATATCGGCGTCAGACAGACGACCCTAATTCAGTGCAACCTCCACCCGAAATAGCTTGTATTAATCCCCTGCAAGCCAAAAATATGTGACTGAAGAAAACCCTGACGCAATTTACTGCTGGGGCCGGCTCCTCTGTCAGACAGCATTGTCGTTTATCACTGTCCTGCTGCGCTGTCTTCAGCTCCCAGCTCAAATTAGCTAAATATTGCATTCAGCTATTCACATGAATGTATTGGTCCATTAATCATCGGCTCTGAGCATTTCCCTTCTTGTTCCTACCAAGTTTTGTTCAAATTGATTTTTTTTTTTTTTACTATTCTTTTCATTTGAGTGTTTCCTTTTTGGGGAGTTTTTCAAGGATTGCGGGATAAGCGGGCATAGGGGAAGCCTAGATTGTGTGTGTGTGTGTGTGTGTGTGTAAATTAAAGTGTCCTCCGTTGAGATGAACATGTACATCTTCAAAGGAAAGCCATGTAACAGTGGCTCGTAGGTATGATATTGCCACCACCACAGTAGCTCTTACAGCCAGTCTGCCTCGTGCTTCCCTGCAACGTGCCTATTCAACCTGTTCAAGACATAAACCTCTGGTAGCTGGCATGGTTTTTTCACATGTTTTTTGTGACTCACATGGGGAAAAACATTAGGGATTAGGATTATTTTACAGTGCTTTTGAGTGCTTTCTCATGGTGGCCTCAATAATTCATTTATTTTACCACATTGAAGGACAGTGGTTAATGAAGTGTTTAATAGAAAAATAATTCACTTTAAATTACAACGGTTTGCACACTACGAAACACGAGCAGCTGAGGCCACCAGTGGATAATTGGATAATTGGTGTCAAAAACAACATGTTCAACTTTGGCCCGTTGTCTGATTTCGGCTGGTGCTGGATTTTTGCCCAACAAGTAATGGGAAACCTGTTTGTCACCTGTGGTACTGTAACAAGTGGGCTGTAGTCTAATGTGTGACTCACACCAAGCCTTCACCAATGGGCTGATCCATTCCAGTGTGGCACCAAGCCTTCACCAATGGGCTGATCCATTCCAGTGTGGCTGGAGCCTTTTTCCAACTCATTGTAGTCTGTGACTCATCCCTCAGGGCTAGCGAATGTGAACAGCTCTGTGTTTATGTTTTCTCTTCATGCGTGTCCTTTTTGGTCATGGTCCCCTGCTATGAAGTATGTCTCTTTCCCCTGAACCATTTTCATTATGTTCAGTTCCCTACAACCCTACACCTCTGTTTAAATGGTGGTGCATGGAAAGGGCACCAGGTTCATGTTCCTTACAAACTTTGCCTTTGATCAGGCGCTAACATATAACTGCTCAGCGTGTTTCTGAAAACAGGTGATCGTTAGTTCAGGATTTTTTCCTGCTATTTTTTTTTGCCAATAGAGCAATCCCTGAAATACAAAGCAATGTCCTCGTATGAATTATATTGGCCATGATCTTTTCAGACATGTTTTGTTTTTATAGGACGAAAATATATATTTATGGCCTGACGTATCACACGCGGTCAAGCAATATAAGATATTGCTATGGCAACCTGCTGCCATTTTGTAAGTGAGTGCCCACAATACACACACATTTAGACAGGGTGAAATGTATTTTCTTTGTATATTGCTCTATTAAAATGTAAGTGCCATAAACTTAATATCTACCTCAAGCTAAAAAAGTTCAATAATTCTTCTACAGAGTCATTACGTCAATGCAACTTTAGAATGAAACAGTTTGTGAAAACATTGTGTGCTATGTTCTGTTCAAACTATGGCTGTATACCTCACAATGACGTGGGTTACTAGCTCTCCATGTTGAAGAGTTAAGTTTTACTGAATTTGTTTTGTAGTTGAACCTGGCGGGGTAGTGCAGGAGCCCCCTGTCAAAAAGCCCACCAGGAGAAAGTTGGCCGTCTCTTCACCACAAAGCCAAGAAAGTAGCAGCAGCAGCAGCTGTGCCCAGCCACAAGGCCATGTGGTCTTCCAGGAAGTGCTGCGACAGGAGGGGATGTTCCCACTGATGTACACACCAGAGTCCGTCCAGAGGTCTGTGTCTGTGCTGCCGCAGCTCACCTCCATCGGCGCAAAGGATTCCAATACGACCTTTGAAGTTTTTGATTGTGACGATGAAACGCAGGCGAACTCTACAATCATAATTCACAACGGCAGCCCCAATCAAACGACAAACTCATCTTCATCTCCCCCATTTCAAAACCTTCCACTCCAACCTCCCAAGGCCAATGGTGGGAGCCAACAACCCACCAAAAAGTGAGTGCGCATTGCATGGTTGACTAATTCGGATCATGAACTTTCTTTTTGTGTTTTGTATTGGAATAAGATTCTATGAACAGGCACATGGTTGTCACGGCATTTGAGGTCACATTAATTGACTCGAGGAGGGTGGGGTCAAAGCATCTGTCCAAAAGCAAATGTGTAGGCATTTGTTGTTGCTTGTGAAATAGTATATTAAGTATACTAAGTATTAAGTATATATAATAAGTTATTTTATGATTTCTTTCAAAGATGTGTAAACTCTCATAGCAACCACTTTCAGTTGGAGCCATGAACAGTATACTGATGATCTTATATGCCCTGTGCCAAACTCCCCTCCAGACTGGAGATCCCGACCCTGCTGGATGTCACTCGTGCAAAGAGCGCGACCTACATGGCCATGACGTCAGCAGCGCAGGGAAAACGCAGGTTCAACTGGTAGGTCATAGCACCAAGAGCGGTCTAAGTTAGTGTAGGAAATGTTTGAGATGTACTACATTAAGTATTACCCTTTATTAGAATGTTCCAATAATATTCCTGAATACTTGTATATTTGCTTGGGACTCATTATGTTTGTGTTGATTCTGTTTATTGGCTGTTGTAAGGCGACTCTTTAGTTTTTCATTCTGTTTCATTATTCTAGCACTATAAGAGAGGACCACGCTGTGGGTTTTTCCGCACCCAAACGCATAAAGCAGGACCCGTCCATGGTCAGCAAACCACTGAGAGTTCGTCGCCCTGCTGGTGAGTGCAGAGAGTTACGAGAGCTAAACCCATAGAGCTGCAACACTAGGAGATCTCTATTGCTAAACCTCCCCGGATCAATCAACAATCAACACCTACCTATTTGCCTCCGCCTAGTTTAAATGTCATGATGTCAGTCATCTGCACCATCAGGCCGGTGCAGAGAGGTCACTTTATACTTCTCCCTCTAATGCTTGAATAGCAGTTTTATTAAACCAGGCCAAATATATTGGCACAAACTGTAATTTAGCTTATAGGTAAATAAAAAATGTGTGTCTGTGTGTATATATATATATATATATTATATCTCCGTCTGACCTTGTGTTCTGAGGAGTTGTTTCAGTTCAAAACATACTTTTTAAAGATGTTAATGTAATGCCCCCAAATGATTTAATCTGCTATTATTTTTGGCTTTTTTTTTATTTTATTTTTTTTATTTTATACCGTTATTTAACAGAATATAGAGATTTGTATTAAAAAAAGTGAGTATAGGCCCTCAGCATAAACTGAGGTTGGTTAGTGTGAAAACATAATAAATAAATCATGTTGGTATTAAAGTGAAACTGCCATTTGCGTACACTGTATTTCTTAAACTACCACGCAATGTTTGGGTGTCAATATTTTTACTTAATAAATGATGAATGTTACTTTATTTTTATAGCTAATTATTATTTATCTTTGTCCCTAGGGTCAGGGGAGAATGAACCGAGGAGGGTCATGAGAAGCGTTTCTGAAGGGAATCTTAACCTGATGGAAGCTCAAAAGTCTAAATCTAAATCCATTTTCTACAAAACCTCAGAACAAATCAAGCGGGTTGCCAAGAGGATGTGAGTCTTCTTATTGGCATTTTGTTTCTAAATGCCGTTTTGTGTACATAGTAGGAAAGGGGAAAAAAGTGAGTCCTATGGATTTTGTAAATAATTACTGGGCATTGTTTATTCTTAATTCTGAATGCAGCAGATATTAGTCAGGATTTTTTTCCCCGCAGTTGTATTTACTTTTATTCATCCATGTACAGATGTTAATCTGTAAATCTGATGTATTTACTAATAAAAACGAACCAGTACCATATTATTATTATGTTTTGAATCACACTGACAGCTAATTGTCTATACATATTCCTTGGAAAAACAAGTAACAGCTTTTTTATGTTACCAAACAGTATAAGGCTGAGGACTTGATTTAATACATTTCAATAATGTAGATAAACAATCTGTATAGCGTCAGCAACTGTTTGCATGCAAAGGCCTTCCAAGTAGTTTATACATCTGAACAACACCCACATTTTAGATATATTTTTAGACCTGTAGATATATTTACTCAAACAATTAAATCCTTGTTAATAGATCATAAAGTATTAGAGGTTTTCATAGGTCATGTTTGAGCCAGCTGCCAGCTAAGAATTACTTTTCTTCTGTGACTAGTAATGAGTTATAATATTCTAGTCCACAGTAAATTAGGTGTATGGATCATTTGCTCAATAGCTCAAAGTGTTCCACTTACATTATTGGAATGTTGACAAAGATTTTCCAATAGTTTCACAGTACTTTAGGACTTGTAAACGGTATTAAGGCAGTAATTGGAGCATGGTAGTAATCCTCCTTGAGTAACAACGTCAATATGCAGTCTGCCATCTGGAGCAGTGTTGTACATGCAATGTGAAACTGCCCCCCACCCCAAACACACACACACACACCCATGAATACTATGTGAGAAAATCAAAGAACATGACTGGAGAGAACCAGGGTTTTCTTTTTGAATGTAGTCTTTCAACTTCCCGTGGCACTGCACTCAGTGATCTTTATTTTTAGCCAGAAAGCTCAATGCATATATCAGCACTCTACTGCGCAAGCACTGACACCCTCTCTCACTCTCATTCACAAGAATCTTTTCATTGTGGGTTCTTTTTTTCTAAAAGGAGGCAGGTCTTGACTAAAGTTTATTAACTTTCTCTTAGCCAATAGAGTGACTGCTGCGTTTTTCCTGCTAACCAATGGGACAGATTCAGAGGTTGGAGGTGGATGTTGCTTAGCAACTGCAGGTAGAATCTCAGATCATGTCGAAGTCATTGTCTTATCTTACCTTCCTGAGAGTCATATGTTTTGTGATTTGTTAGTGAAAAGAATACCTTTATAAAATGTTTGTCAGACTCTAATTTACTTGCACCTTTCAAACCAACACTTTGTCAATTACTGTCAATAAGGTTATTGAATGATAATGCTCTTACTTTCATGTCCAAAACCTGTTTGAAGACACCTAATATAAGTGAATTGTTTTTAGTGCTAACAGCTGTCTAGATGTATACTGGTGGTATGGGGTAGATCCATCATTATCAACTGCTTTCCTGAAATGTAAGGTTGTTTATGTCATAGATGCCCACATATAATGACTTGATAGAAATACAGCTTATAAAATATTTAATTAATGTTTTTTGTTGTTGTTGCTTATAATAGGTATTATGGATACAGAATGCTGGGTTAGGGTTGACATTGGAAACTGGTTGCAGCTTGCTGTTTCCATGATAGGTAAGCAGGAAGACATGCACGGACTCCCACACACTGGCGTAAAGAAACATACGCACTCCCTCCTACAACGCTGTCTCCCACAAGGCAGTGCGTCACAGCTGTGATCCTTCTGTCCCCTAGCTAATTGGAGACACTGAAGTCTTGAAGACTTCTGCTTGAGTGGCGCCTCACCTTATGGTGTCATACTCCTATTCTGATTATCCTTTCTATTATTTTTTTTGTTGTTGAGACCATGAGAACATGTTTAGTTCTTCTACATATTACACTCAAGTTATAAGTGACCTGTCACAGGGAAGCCACAATCTGAAGCTTTAGTGTTAGCTACTGCATCTAGTCAAGGTGTAGAATCACTGTCTAAGGTTGTCAACCACCTATTAAATGGTTATTTGAGTGTCAACGTATAAGTACATTCAGCTGATAGCATTTCTGGCTTGAAAGTGAAGTCTAGAATTTTCTCCTGTCTTTAATTGTAGTAATACTACAATTCAATATTTATCCCTTGAGCAACTCATAGGTTAGGTTTATATTGGCATACAGTTTACAATTGAGCTCTACATGTGTCTGTAAGTTAAAGACATCCAACCTCCTTACTTGCCGGACATTGTATCCCTGGGCTGAAGTTACCAATTGAGCATCTCTGATTACCACGACTTTTATTTTAAGCCTAGTTGAAACTGTGTGTGTGAGTGTGAGTGTGTGAGTACATATTATTTAGAGATGAAGACACAATGTGTTTCTATAAGTGACAAATTTTTTACATTTTTAAAGCTGACATTAATTTTTTTTGATTATGAAGATCAAAACACCTGTAAACATGGAAGGGAAGAAAAGAGTAGCTTGAAGCACGATCTCCCGTGATGCTTAATGCAAATATTTAAATGGGGTTATGGAAATTCATAGGATGCGCCTGGATTTGAAATGTAAAGTAGAGCCCATGAAGATGGTTGTTCAGACCAACTCCCTACTTTCCCAACAGTTTCAACAGAGAAGGAACCACCAATAGATTGCAAATTCTAATTTAGAAAATTACTAGTAGGCCTTATTTTTTTTTTTACTTTTTAGTCAGAATCTTGGCCTGCTTTAGGAGATTTCGTAGTGTTCCCATAATCGTTCTTGATAAGTCATATCCACTATATTTACAAGAATAAGGTAAGACTTGAATGCATGCAGTAAAGTCCAAGTATATTTATGTGGCTGTATTATGGTTTGATTAGCTGGTTTCTAACTGCAACTACTTTGTTGCTTGTTCAGACTTTGTTTTGTTTGTTTCATCTGTGACATGCATTACTTTAAGGTATTTGGTTTTAGCTTTAAACATTGTAAAGGTTTTACATATATCATTATAGAGTTCAAATGGATTTGAAATCTGATTTGAATTTTAATTCTAATGTAATAAAGAAATACAAGGAATCTGTACCCCCAGTGGAGAGTTTGGCATTGCTGCTTGACACACAAATAAATGTAATTGCGGTGTGGAGGCTAGCTCTGGTGCCCTTGCTTTATTATAGCAATGCAGAAAATATAGATATCACAGACTGTATTGTCACAGGTATGTTTGCTGTATTGTAAAAACATTATATGAAATGTGCTATTTACATACATTTCTATATGAACCTCCCAGATGTACCTATCCCTTTATGCAGCTTGTCTGTGTATGCTGGCTTTAGTGGGTGATGCTAAAGATGTAAATACAGTCTCCTTTACCGAGTAACCTGTTGTTGTGAAATAATGTGACAGGAAATCAGTACAGCTGTGATGGCTCAGCGGTGTTCTAGGCCCTGCTACGTCTCTTACCTCGGAGCTAGTCCAAAGCCCAGCCCAAATGTACAGGGCCTACAGATGACTCAGCCTCTTGAGAATTGGCTGTGACTTGTCCAGGTAGCCTTGTAGAAAAACACTAAGATCATGTGAGGGCACTTGAGTTTGATCGTTACTGCCATTAGCTCTGCTCGATCTGACAAATTGACATACCTATAGTAGGCTTTTCAAGTTGGTTTATGCATTTGTATTACCTTTCTTTTGTGCAATAGAGTTATATTGATAGTGTTAATACAGGGTGTAATGTCTCAGGTTTTGATATAATAAACCTAAATGTTAAGCATGATCTGAAGTGTAAGTTCTGCAACTCAGTGGTTTCAATAACTTCTGTCCAGGTGACATGGGTTGCCTTTTGTGTTGCCATGGCTGCCGAACAATATCATGGCTATGAGTTTTCATTATTAGCAGGGAAATGTCAGCGTGTTTTAATAGAAAAAGAAAGATTTTTTTGTTTCTTTTGTTGTTACAGCTGTAGGCTTTACCATGTTCTTCCCTTTTTCTGTCAAGTTAGACGACACATCAGTTATCAATTGGTGTTACTCAAATTACTTCAGTGCCTTTATCATGAGAAGGTGTCATTTGTAATGGCTGACATTTTGCTTTCATCTGCAAGGTTCTTATGGAAAGGGAGGTGGTGATGCACTTTTTTCATACTATAGTTTTTCCTCATTGTTTGAAAAAATATGACTCTCAAATAAAACCATATATCAATCATAAATGTGTAAGTTAAGCACCCACATTAGTTTGCAGGAAAAGGCGATGACCTTAGTGATGACTCATAGCATAAGAGTATTTTTTGGAGGCACATTGAAGTCTGTTATGAAAGCCAAGCTCCAGAGAGACAACGCTGGGAGAACTCCTTGTTGCGTACAGTGATGTAATGTAATGTAGTCACGTTAGGGATGTGTAGCTGTTTTATTAGAATTATCAGTGACAAAAACATAGAATGACAACATCAATGACGATGAAAGAATTTTGACAAAGCAAAATTTTTTACGGATCATAGATGTGCTAAAATCATACTCTTTAGCCTAGGTTAGTAAACATATGTCACATCACAAGAGTTGTGAAACCCGTCCTTCACTTTATAAGTTAGTATACATATAGTATCCCTTTTCTAACGACAACAACAAAAAAGCAAACTCCCATGACGCACAAGACCATGACCATGAAGTCTACATAAATCATGAGTCATACCAAAAACTTGGCTTAACATTGTCATACATCATTTATATGTTGCTGGCAGTCTTCCAATTCAAAATAAACTAAAATTCACTTTCAAAATAGATCACAGACTGTAATTCCTTATGGAAAATAAATGCAATATTTCAAATCTATAAAGAAACAAATCCCTAAAACAGTAAAACATCTTCTGAAAAAAATTACCTATTAAAAAGTGATAGGTTTTCGATACGAAATACCAGTAACAATCCGCTCCAGTAAATCTTTTCTGCATTATCAAGTTTCTCGTTTCTAAAACTGCTGTGACTTTCACTCACAACAGTAAAAAAAATTTCACCTGTGCTTTCAAGCATAGCCCAGTGGCAGCATCCTCAGCAATAGGGCCGTGTTACATGGACAACAGAGGTGAAGATGTTTAGTTAAACTATTACACTAACAGCGATGTGGGTTTCGTGACAAAGCTCAGAGTCAGTTAGAGAATAATACATTAATGAATTGCCTTTTAAATAATCGTAACTCCATTATGGATATCTGCATTGATTCTTCAAAACCTATTGATGCTTTATCACATTTCAAAATACAATTCAATATTTTCCAAATGTCTGCTAAATACTTTAAATCTACGTAGTTAATTGCTCCAACAGAACATGAAAACCGTTTGAATTGTAGATTTATTAGTGATAGGTTCTATGGTCGAGAAAAGAATAACTTAATATGCATTATGAAAATTCAGAAATCCATTGCTAATGAGATTTGCATTGCACTATTGTAAAAAAGGTTAATAAAATGATGTGACATTTTGCTTATAAGAGTCCTCTGAGTACTGTGGGGAGCATTACCTGACAACGTTTTGATAGAGCTAAGCAATAAAAAAGGTATCCCTGAAGGAACAGTGAAACATGTCCAGTCTGTCGGATCACAGTGTGTAAGTGAGTCTCCACTATGCTATGCAGGAAGAACCTGACACTCACGTATGGGCATTAAGCCTGAGGGCTGTAAGTGTTAACAGTCACTGTCTTATCTGGCTGCATCAAGTTTACTTTGTTTGAGAAAAGAAAGAATAGCAATGGGGGGAGGGGGGCTCTGTAATGGGAGTCTTTAACGGGGAGTAAAAGGGCCTTGAAAGGATTTTGATGCAGTGATATTATATATCTGTGCTGGTCAGGCCAGACAAAGGCACACAGCAAACCGCCAGAGCAAAGCATGTCATCTGAATAGTAAGTCTTCTTTGCAGTGTATTACATCCAAAGGCTTTGTGCCCACGAATTTGGTTGGTAGAATGCACAAAGGAGGCAGTTTGTTCGCCCCTGACAAGTGTGCTTTTATTTGCAGCGGCCCTTTGATGTATAGAGAAACTTTGGCGGGGATATCCCTCATGGACAAATGCATGCGAAATCCCACTCCTTCATATTATCCTTAACAATTCCCCCACCATTCATTGCGGAACCTTTATTCCCTTTAAAACCATAGCTTTAAACCTTTGTGCCTACCGTCTGTCTCTCAAGTGTAATGAGGAGTCCTGTTTGTTATTATTGTAGGGGTGGACAGTTGGCTGGAGTGGCAAACGTGTCAAGAACTGTTGCAATGGCCCAGACACTGAGAATCAACTGGGAATTTTTTTGGAAACACTTACAACAATGTGTGACGCATCATTACCCCTGTCACATTCACACATGCACCTGCTGAAGTTATAAAGGATTTCCAGTCATTCAAGATCATTTAATAGTCTACCTCAAAGACATACAACATCAATAGCAAATTGATCCCACTAGAATCAAAGGGACCACATGTTGAGTTGCATACAATTTTTCTTGTCTGTTTCATGATCTTAAAACTCAGTTTTTCTGCCAGACATGTCTAATTTGAGTTGACAAAGTAAAAACTTGGCCATATTATAACAAATAGCTTCAAATCATCTTTGTTTTCTTACAGATCCATACTTGGAGAGCTGCAGCCATTAAAAGTTTGTCAGCATAAGTGCTGTTTTATTACAGATGATTCGATCCATAGCAATGGGGGGAGTTTGTAAATGTAAGGATCCTAACCACACACATTTAAGGTCCAAACACCCTGCATATAGAATTCTCAACATCAACTTTTGGGGAATTTAGATATGTTCCTACTTACCCCTAGTCAAATGAGATGACCGATATCAATGATATGATTGCGTCCAAAAAAGTGTTATTTGGTAAATGTAGACTGGCTTAGCACTAATGGCTGTAAGCTCGTAGTACCAGCTAGCATCCCACAGCTAAGGGTATGTGGGAACATATCTTATTTCCCAAAAAGTTTGTCCCTTTAAAGAATTAATGTACTATGAACTGTATGCAAGGGATAGTTTTTAAGCTCAAACGCTTACATCCATATTTTTTAATGATGCAACTTAAAGCTTCCCACCTATCAAGACACTTTATTACAAATTCATTCATAATTTTAAAACCATTACATTACTTTTCATTCATTTAGCAGACGCATTTATCCAAAACGACTTACATAAAAAGTGCCTACAAAAAGATCAGGTGAAAACTACAAGCAAGGTAGATAAAATTAGGGCATCCCTGACTTAATCACCTAGATAAGAGATAAGCAAGTGCTAAACATCAGGATACAAAACAGAACCATCACAAACCAACTACAAACAATTTGAGTGCAAACAATTACTTGGTAATAATTGTTGGTTAGTAAAACCATTCACTAAACTGACAGCATAGCAAAATATTACATTTGACAATCTTTTTCATGTGTATATATACACTATATATATATATATATATATATATATATATATATATATATATATATATATATATATAAATAAAATAGAAGGCTTTGGTTATGCTAGCACCTGCATCCTTACTTTAATACCTATAGATGGATAGAAAAGGGGTTCGGTTTTGAGAACCCAACTGAAAAGGTTTTAGGATTTAATGTAAAGTGTTACTTCATGCAACAGTGCCAAAATGCTGACGTTATAAAATAAAACTAATCAAAAGCAAAAGCTACTGTGAAAATTTACATTGATGTACAATAGTCAGCCTTTGAACAGTGGTCTATGATTTTTGATAAATAGTCAGACTTTTGTGCCAGCATGTGTTTTAAAGCAAGTCTATGCCTCACAATTACCTTGTATAATAATTCTGTAATCACAAAAGCTATGTGTAGGGATTTAATACATGCAAAACTTCAGGTCACTACTACTAGGGAGCAATAATGATTTCGGTCAGACACTAACATGCAAATATATCTATTCAAATATACAACTTTACAAACCAACACATACAAGTCCCTAGGCTAACATACAAATACATTCACTAACATCTGAAAACGTTTTCTGATGTTTTTGACTTTATTGAAGCAAATTAAATGTTGATTTGCCATGAATCCATTTGTTTTATGAATATTACTGATGCAGGTGCAGGACGTGATTGCACAGTTTTGAAGGTGATACCATTATTGCATATGTCAGCTTTGTCGTAGGACTGCTTTACTTTCAAGCCTTTATACTGCTGATTCCTAATGGATCTTTAAATCAAGCGGGGGTGATTTGGAAATAGATCCTTGCATTGCATATGGGGCAGGGCGGTTTCAGAAATAATGAAGGGACTTTTTATTGAGCAATATGACACTGCTTTTACCAACCCGGTGAGTGGACCACAGCACTAGACTAAGCAGGGTTCAAAGTGTCACATGTTTGGCCTCTATTAATTCTGATGTTACAGAACACTGTAAGGTAAACACAGCAATACACTGCATTTGGCCGTACTGGAGTACTAAATAGCTAACTTTTTGGAAGTGATGTGTTTAAAAGGCCATGGGTTGTCGACCAGTTGTTATGAGAAAGGCCTTTTTAAAGGGAGTGTTCTCTGTTGTCAGGACGAAAGAAGCTTTTCGTGTTTGTGTATTCTTTAATTTGGCGGATAAATAATGCTTGACATTGTCTGCCTGCTCTCGTCTTTTTCTAGAATCCAGTTTCTCCCTCTTACACGCATATACTAGGAGGTAGAAGAGAAAGACTGGGATCTGAGAGTAAAAGATAAACTGCCATCAGCGGGTATGCTATTTATAACTGCAGGTACAAGGTAGTCATGACGTGGGGGCTGCTCATTATCAATATTTATAGAACAAAGATTGAGACAGTGTAATGATGGGCGGTCTCCTCTGGATCCATTCACCCTTAATCGGTGCGGTTACAGGTAGTTAAGGAAAATGCTGATGGACAAAAATGTTAGGCTGGCACTTTACATTTAGTAATGATTTCAGAGACCGGACAGGGCCCAAATGTAATTAGAATATATAAACAGAGGCACAATGACCTCAAAGCATACCCAACTACAGGTGCTATACAAACAAACCTGGAATCATTGTGCCGCAATAAACGGGTTTGAGGTGACGTCAAAGCAAGTTTCATTAAATACAATTACATAAGCTTGATTTTAAAAGTACTACACTTTGAAGATTTTATATTACATTTTTGAATATTTAAGTTTAAGATTTTTTTAATACTCTTTTTTTGTCACTTTCATGATTGTATTTGTATATGCTAAACATGATCAAACTCTTAGTTTGTTTTCTACATTTGTTGTCAGCACCGTTTGTTCCCACATTGAACAATCTATACTAAATGTATTGACAGTGAATTGCATTTGGAAAGAGTTACGACTGCTGTGTACTGACAATTTAATTTAGTTGGTGAGACCAAACAAAATTACCACAGTAATTGGCTAACGACCAGTCCTGATGATATAAAATGTATACAAAGGTATCTACTATTTATGGATCAGTGCACTCGTAGTTCTCTTGTACAAAACACGCTCTGAACTCTCTCAATGTGCTCCATTTCCACGCTTTCTTTTGTATAGTGGGACTGGACTGTGTTATGTTGATTCTCTTGCTTGTCTGTTGTTTTAAGTGTGGGTGACCCTCACGGTAGCCTGTCCCCTCCAGGGATAAATCTCACCTCACAGATTTTGTATTCCACCTACTATGTACTCTTTTCAAACACTTAAAAGTTCTAAAAGCAAGTTCAAAAGGTGAAGTATCTGGTGGAGCATGGAGGGGGAAATGCCATGCCAAGGCATTATATGTAGTCCAGGGGATGGACTGATCGATGGGTGACCTCGGCATGAGCCATAAGATATTGCGGTGGAGAGTGTGGGGGAGGGCTAGGCTAGCGAAAAAGGGGTGAGCATGAGTCAGTGGCAGAGTCTGTGAAAGCTGTGGGAGCAGAGGGAGCATTAACAACATAACAAGTAGAAGGCAAGTCAAGTCGCCATGACGGCGAGTAGGCTGATGGTAGGAGACTGAAAGGTGATGAGAAAAGTACATTCCAGTATAGCTCCCCAAGTGTAATGCAGTCATGTAACCTTGTAGGAGGAATACAGCTAATCAAAGATGATCAAATGTTCTGATCTAAGACCATGCCGGTGTGACGTCACTGAAAGGGATGCTGACGTGTTTGTCTGTTCCTCGCTTTGCATCACTAACCTTAAATGAGTCATCACAATGTTAAATTAGTACCAAAAATGGGAAATGGATTTTTTCAAGCCAAAATTATATGCCGAAACAGAGGATAATGCACTTCAAGCTATGAAGGACAGCTGTTTGTCACCTTCATCGCATTTCATAATGGCATAACTTCATATGCTCGTACACACACATAAATACAGGAATTCACACACAGCAAAAGCAAACTGGTACAGACAAAGACATACATAGTTTATGTTTTGGGGTAAACTACCAGACCCTGAGCTGCTCATGAAGTTGCTATCAACTTCTCTCCCTAGGTTTTCTGCCTGTTTACAGGTGTCTTTTGACTTAGTGACTGAGTGACCTATGTCAAATTAATTATACAATTATAATAGGGTTTAATACAAACAATTGAATACCTTTTTTATTATGAATTAGTTGTATCATGCGTGCACAGTGTGGGAGCTTGTGTGTGTGTGTGAGAGAGAGAGAGAGAGAGAGAGAGAGAGAGAGAGAGAGAGAGAGAGAGAGAGAGAGAGAGAGAGAGAGAGAGAGGCGGGGCAGAGAGAACAAGCCAGATGAAAATGTATGTCTGCGTGTGTTTTTGTATGCGCGCGTGCGTGCGTGGTCGTGGCTTGAGCGCAACTGAGAGAGGTATAACTGACACGACTAATGCCATGTTTGATCATCCCTTCACACAACAGTTTGACTTATTTGAGAACTACTTACATAGTTAGTCTTGGCACAGAGACGGACCAATATCACTTATTACTCATGATACCAGTACATTTGTAGCACACATGCAAGCATAGCGCTTCGTCACTGCATAACAATTAGATGGCTGAGTGTTCGCTGTGCAACTGATGGAATTTTACAGAATACAGATTTTTCTTTTGAACTAGGAATATTCGTGACAGAAAAAAACTGTTTCCGACTTATGGTTAAAACATAACATAACTTTGTAAATTTAGGGAATAGCCAACTATAGGCTTCTTCAAGACTTGGATTGACTTTTGATTACTAAATATACTACATTTTACAACGAACCACATAACAGTATTAACAATGTAAGTATTGGACTGGCTCTGTTTCGCCCTCAAAGCCTCTGAGCTTTCTCTTAAGCACAGCAACAAGTTTTCTAAGAACTTGTATATAGAAGGGACGCAATAAGATAGTAATTATTGTTGTTTGATCTGAAACTACCCCCAATATGATTTGAAAAACCCTAAAGATAAGTTTTTCGTAACAGGCTATGGTCGTTTGCCAAAATAAATGCAAGTTTAGACTTAAAACTTGATCTTATGAATTAATATTCCAAAACTTTTAGGAGGGTTGTCATTGTTCTAAAAACGGTTTATACAAATCGTCAGATTCGTCATTTAGTGAGTGGTCAACCTGATACCAAGGTCCCACATAAACTTGTATTGCCTTCGCTTATTTCAATCACGTAAGACCCCTAACGGCGTTGTCCGGGCAAGGGTATTGCGTATATCTATAGGGCTTTGCTGAAAAACGCATCTGGTTGTTGTTTGTACTCACTGTAGAACCACCAAGGTGTTACAGAGTTTAAGCACGCGGATATTGCAAAGGGTTATTAGATTCATAAGTCACCGAAGTGGTGGGCGATCTACTGAGCACAGCAGAAGTTCTCATATGATGACTTCAAACAAGACACATTACCTACCAGCATCTGTTGGAGTGAGTGGATATTAAGACACTTCTATCTCCAGGACAGCGTAGGGGAAAATGGTAAGTAGCATGGAAACACAAACGTATACAGAGATGATCAAGAAATAGCCGTGCTTGCGATTTAACCTGGGAATGCATATTGCTGAAAGGGCTGGACTCAGTGGCTATACTTGAGAAAGTCTCAGTAGACACTCATATGTCTGATAAGAAGGCTGCTATTGACAAAGCTTGAGTAAAAAGATTGTGTGACATTTCTCAACTCAGGATATGCAAGTACTGTGAGAGGTAAGCTATAGGGAAATCGCATTGTCCATAATATGTAGATGTGGTGCGTTGTCTTTGAAGGTTTTAAGGGTTGTGTCTTACCAATGAGGATTTTATTGTGTGTGTATTATTTTCAAGTAATGTGTTTATGGAGAGCAACATGTGCGGACCTGTCGTCTTGCGTTATACATGACAAGATCGTGGTTATAACGCGCCAGGTTCACTTTTGTTAGGTGTAATTTGGACATGGCAGTGGAGCCTTTGTGGTGAGGGGGACAACACCGGCTTTTGGTATAGGTGCTGCTTTTCTAGAGGAAAGGTCCGGCCAACATGTGATCAAATATTAACAGGACTGGCTTGGCAAGGAAAAATTCACGTGACAAGGCGTGGGGAAGCAGTTGAGTAAAGCAGTATCAAGTAGCACTTAACAAAACTATAGATTTTTGCCCCTTTAGTTACCCTCGCTGTGTTATGCTTTCAGCACGTTGGACAGAGGCACTGGAGTCGTGCATGGACTAAAACACCGAGTGGACACCAACTATCTCTTTTGCCGTCCCCTTGCCAAACCTGGGATTCTTTTTTCAACTTTTGGTAAGCGTATGCTGAGGGAGCACTGTTGTCTATAACGGGGGAAAAATGAGAAAAGTGCTTGCCAATAAAAGGGCTTGCGCTTTGAGATTTGTCGCGCCACTTATAGAGCATGCGAAAGTTGAAATCTTAGAGCCGCTGTAGGGCGTGCGTTCTTTGGCAGCTGTTCTCTCGGTATACAGCTTTAACTTTGGGAGATGCAATTCTTGGTCTTGGAGATCTAACCACACATTGTGGTTGTCAGCCCTTACAAAGGTAAGAGTTATCTATTGTCTTCATATGTCACCATTGTTAGTAAAACCTTTTCTATATGTGCTTTCAAATTTTGGTAGAATCCAGATCAATGAAGGATATTTTGTAGCTTTTTCGCTGACATGTGTAAGTAATACCGCGAGCAGAAATACCTTAATTGAATTGTCAAATATAGGTTTATTGTTTTGCTTGCTCATCATGAATGGGTTAAAATAATTTCCCAATCAATTAAGTTTCGTTTAAAGATTTTATATGTCGCGTATTCTTGCAGGCTTATTTATCATGCACTTTTGGAGGCAGTGTATCCACAGCAGCCTATAGTTGCATGTAGTCTGCTGTATGTTTATTTGCATTCAGCTATACAAACGCTCATGTTTAGAGTTTCAACACATTTACTGCAACAATCTGCGTAATGCGTCGCGTAATCAGGTTCCCGATTCCCATAGAACTTTGGAATGCGCAATACCGTGATCGTGCCATCCTACAAGAAAGTAGGATAATTATGGTGCATGTCCTGAATAAAATATGTCTCTTAGCACCCGCATTTTAAGATATCTATCTGTCTGTCTGTCTGTCTGTCTGTCTGTCTGTCTGTCTGTCTGTCTGTCTGTCTATCTATCTGTCTATCTGTCTATCTGTCTATCTATCTATCTATCTATCTATCTATCTATCTATCTATCTATCTATCCATCTATCTATATTTTTAAGCCTTCTCAATTGCTGTTGTCCGTCTGAATTCTATCCTTGTCCTTTTGCGACAAAAATAGCCTAGGCCTACTCTTATCCACCGTCATCGCGATCAAATCACTTGTGTTTTTACTACGACCGCTCCTCGGTTTCATTCATACTGCGCTTACACTCCAGCTCTGGCATCACCTGCTACCCTTCTTTGTCTGCACGCAGGTCCGTGTAGCCCACATTCGACCTGTCGGAGACTGCTTCCAATGAATATCAAAACCATAAATACAATTTTAATCGTTTTAACAAATATAATTTGCAAATACACCCTGGGTGGGATTTACATCCAAATTGATAAATTAAGAGATAAGAAAATTACAATAAAAATAGGCGTGGTCAAATTGTTTATTGACAGATGTTATGGCTGTATAAGATCGGGAGAGATAAGATGGCATGATATCCACTTGCTCAAAAGAAAAACATTTTTAAGAGAGGGAAATTCTGAAATAAAATATTATGATTATCAGTAATACAATGTAGGCTATCTAAAACTATGCTTTTTGTTGTCAAAACGGCCAACGGACTTGAGAAAATTCCTCTCGCGACAGAAAAAAACGTTGGATGTTGCCTGTTTTCATTCGGTTTCATATAGACTGCAGTTCCTGTTCAAATATTCCGATTTTCTGGATGAAGCTATTGAATTACAAAAATTTGCTAAGGCAATATATCAACACCCACCGGCACGCCATCCCTGTTTTAATCAAGATGCTTCCAGGGGGTTACAATTCAATGCATTATTGTGCCTATAAAACGCAGCTCTATATTTGAATTTTGACAGCTGAATTACGGTAGATTTTATTCATTTTATGACATATTTTATAGACTAAAGCATTAATGTGTGAACAAAATCAGAAGTTAATGGTACAACGTGTAATAGTTTATACGCCTTTAACGAAAATACCTATAGGCTATACCGGTGAGTCCTTATTTGGTAACGATGATGCCGGGACTGAAGTAGACCGTATGCGTAACACCTGCAATATTAATGAAGTAAATAGTATCTTAAATAAATAGTTTGGATAATAAAGGTCTAACAGAAATGTACCAAACGAAACGTTTGCATGAGTTTAATTTCGTCCTCTTTGGGGTTTATTCTGAATTAATATGTCATGTCTCAATATGTTAGCCTTTTCGACTCCATCCCAAAATAATCACAATGATAAATACTTTTGTCGTTGTGTTATTATTATCTGAGAATTTTTTACGCCCTTTAATGCAAAATACAAATTAATACAATTTCTGCAGGACATTCTTAGTGAAACGTGTGGTTTAAGTGGGCGTAGGCGTATGGGGGAGGGTAAGAGCGGAGGCGGGTTAGGGGGGGTCTGGGGGGTGGCACGACACACTTTGTATGTATGAAGGTTTTTTATAGAACTTTCTGCAATGTACGTCATCGGATCAGTCCATAAATGGGGTTGTGTTATCTTACTGAGAATCTCCCTCTTCGGCCCCCCTCTCAGCACTCTTGTAGCGCTGCAGAGTTGGGGTGGGCGTCAAAAACAAATCTGAAGATGGTAGGTCTCCTTCCAAATAACATGAAATGCTATTGTGGCATCATATTTGACAGAATATCCGTGTTACATTCTTCAAAGATGACTCATATAGGGGCGATGGTTCATATATTTATTATGCTTTCATTAAAATATGCTTTGTCTTCCATTGCAACCTTTTATAAACTTTTAACGATTATACTTGTATGGATAGTTCGAAATCTGTGGCTAAATGACTCGGAAATAGTTATGTATCAAATACAATTAAATATGTAACCTAAAATTAAACTGTCATGTTCGAAATATTACACAGTAGCCTATTCTATGCTGTGCATTCTTGATAAATTTGATCGGAATCTCATTCTGTTAAACGTATGAATGTTAAACTGAAAAAAAATAATCGATAGAAATTATTCTACTTAAATGTTATAATTTCTGCGTGATAGGCCCAATAATAATCAGCGTCATCGTCTTCATCACGAGCCTTCATCCAATCATCTTGTACATATGTGCATGGCGCGAGATGAGAGCGTTTGAAAAAAAGTATTTATTTATTAAGCTATAGGTTATAAGATTTATGTAAGTCATGTTATTTATGATTAGGTTACAATAACATTTGATTAGTTTATGGTTACCCCCTATCGACTCTTCTCTGTGTTATCATACCTGTCCACGAATGCGCGCAGCAAAGCGCGTGTCAGACCCGTTGCTGGCACGACGCCACTGCGGAACAAAGATTCTCTGAATGATAAGCTGCTGCTCAGTGTGGAATGTCAGCTAAATAAGTCCATAAAACTGGAGAGCTTTTCAAGATGCTCTTATTGGCTTGTTTTATTCTTGTGTTTTAAATGGATTAAAGAGCAGTTTAATATAACATTTTACTACATTTATTTAATGTTGATGGTTGGATGAAATTAGAGTGCAAATGCGTTACCCTCTTAGAATTTGACATGCATGCATTCTGTCTAGTCTATGATATGGAGTGGATTTGTTTGATCAGTTGATTGGTTGGTTGGGCCACGCACTAACTAGGAGTATTTATTTTTTAATACTGGCAATTTAAATGTTTCTCTTTTAGGGGATTTATGATGGATTTCAAATGCTTACATTGCTGTAGTTGAACTTGCATCGTTCTCAGTCATATAGAGCAAAATAAAAAGATGCATTCTCTAAAGAAAGTGGTTATATTATTTTAGCGTGTATTCATATATATAAAATAAATTTGGATGATTTACAGTCAGTTTGGCCACATAGAGACATTATGATCATGCATCAGCATTTTTGGGTGCCTTGAATCATTTTGTCTCGGAAAGTATTATATCATTAAGAGTCATTTTTCAATCAACCAGCTGTGAGATCTCTAAAGGATAGGTTTGTAGCTTTTGTGAATTAAGATATTATAACTGGGCACAATGTGAGACAGAATAGTGCTCAATTGAGTTGATCTTCTAGCAAGGCCTCCTTTAAATAATATAGTATTGAATCATTTGGTTATCTCAACTTGCTGTTGATCTAACTGACATGCAAAACCCAAGAAAATCTAACTTTGATTCTTTCAGACGATTTTCTGTAAAGAAAAATATATATATTTTAGATATAAAGTGGTCATGTCATAATGAGAAAACTCATGCAAGTAATTTGAAAGAATATTAATTGAAATTGCACTGACGACTTGTCAGTACTGTGGTGCAGCTGACAAGGAGTTATAAAGCAAGGGAACTATCTAAAGTGCCAATTCTGCTGTTGGCTTTCATAGTTTAAGCTATGTGTTGGTTAATTTTTGGTTTGTGTCCATATGCGCAATAGGAAGACTTACAGGTATGTGTTGAGTGACCATGCATGGCTGGGCAGTGCAAGACGCTTCTTTCTAAGCTGCAAGGGCATACTTCTACCACTCACATTGATGTGCACTGACTTTATCAGACAATCACAGACCTAACGTTGTAAACACTGATAGCCTACATCGCTTTCAAGAGTATAAAAGTGCTTCTTCGTTTCTGATGAAAAAGAATGCAAATCCAACCCTATCCTTAGATCTCTCCTGTGTAACACGGCTAAGAGCGAAGTGGCCTTGGATTGTGCTGTATTAGCAGAAATATGTGAGACCATTTTGTTGTTTTTGTTCTAATGAGATGCCAAGTGAGTTATTTATGAATTACTTGGTTGGAGCAGCACCCATGCGCAGTAGGCAAGTGTTTTCCCTCCTCTCTTTCATTTTTGGAGTCATGTCGCTCAGTGATTGCTGATGCAACTCTTTGTCATCCAGAGTTTGCACTCACCTCCTGTGCGCCTTCGGGGAGGGCTATATTCATCTTGGCATGTCCCAGGGTGTGTTGGAGGTGGGAGTGAATCACTGAGCAGGTGTGAGCATCCACTTCATACTGCTACATGCCAAACTAAAGCCCTCCACCTCATTACCTCGCCTAGAAAAGACTCATGATAGCCATACAGCAAACACATCACTATCAATCTTGCATTGGAGGAGGTCCAATGAACAAGGATAATGAGCTGCCTGTTTTGTTCATTTGTTGGGTGTGCAACTTGTGAGGTGGCGTTCATAACCTCATCGTCACTTATGTCTCTGGGCTGCCCTCAGAGTGACTACTTTCATTCAGTAATACTCATTACACAACATGTCAATGCAAATTATATAACAGGATGAGCAATTGAGAGTAATAATAATGTAAATCAAAAGTTATTCTGCTGGATACTTTTTACGGTATTAAAAATACTTTTAGAATTGTGTATTTTCTGAAAACCACTATGCTAGATTATGCACTAAAGGAATGCAAACTGGATTTTAATATTCTCAATCACACAACATTCATCATTGGTAAATGCCACTAGTTATAGAAATATATTATCTAGTTTATCTATTTGTATGAGTCAATAAAAGATTTGTTTGGGCTATGAAGTTAAAGTAGAGGGACACTACACAGTCCCAGGTTTAATCCCGATGGGCAACTTTCCATCACATAACCCTCACATTTTAACCCATAGGCCCATGTTCAACTAATCTCAATTGTCATACAAATTCTCGACGAAGCCGCCAAGAAACCACAAATGTCAGAGCATGTTCCTGAAATCATGGCTTTGACAGGGGCACTCACAAAGGCTTCCAATCAAATCCAGATGTTGGATTGCTATGTTTTCATTGGGCCGAGGATTTAGTTGAATGGCACTGATGAATTTGCCAATAGCCTTCCTACATTACGTGTTTAGCCTCATCCTACTTCGAATAAAACTAAAGTATTGGTGATTTAATGGGCTCTAACAATTGATGACTTATTGTCTTTTTCTGCTAGCCAACATGCATGGGGAAAATATTACCGCGGTGATTTTCTGTGCTACACCCAAGTAGGCTTCAGCCTGCCAGCACATCAACAAGCGCACTTAAGTGCATAGCGAGCAACCATTAGACTAATTGTGCCCCTTCATAGCTCTTGTCGAGTTTGGTGGCAACCAGTCAGCCAGCGGCAAGTCACATGTTGCAACGTCATTGTGTAGTAACTTACTGTAGTTGCAAAGGATACAGTCGTCATTTCAAGCACAAGAGGTCTCTCATCGTGTACTGCCTCACGGCGCAGCGTATAGCATGCACCCCCTTCTGTTTCAGGCGATCTCCAAAGGAGCCGCGCAGCCATGGGAGTCCATTACCTCAACCATGCAATTTCCACCATCAATAATTTAATCTATTTGCTCCAAAGCTGAAGAGATATCCTGAAGCTGTCGAAGAGTGCAGGGGAAAATATCGCTTAAGTAATTACACAGGGTATTGTCCAAAACATCCCAGATGACATTATCCTGTTGAATGGTCTCCTTTACGACTGGGCAGTAAAAGGTATGTTTAAGATTCGCTGGTCTTATAACTTTCGCGTTGCTTTTTCCGATGCGCGTTTTGGAGTAGTGAAGTCTTCTAAAATTAGTATTTGCGTAAACCAAGTTGGGTATCCTGCATGGGCACCACTGCGCCGCTGCTTGAGAATGAATTATGTGTAATTGTACCCTCTTGTTCATTAATAACTAATAGTGGTATTATGTTGATTGGATTTCTAATAAGGATCTAGGAAGAGTTTAGTTTCAATATAAGAGGTCAGAAGTTCTGGGTAAAAGGGTAAACGAAAGGTGGCCTAAATCGAGAATGTATATTGGACTAATATATATTATATATATTTATAATGTTAACTCTTCAATAAACAAAAATAGACTACAAACGTTTGGTGTAGGCTAAACAACGCGTCGATATGCATATACAGGTGAGAAACTATCATTACTATGAAGCTTGTATCCCTGAAAACTTTTTTAAACACTTAAAACTGTAATTTTAAAAATAAAGCTGGCTTGGTAATTGAGCATCTCGGTTTCATAAGTGGAGATCGTATTATTGTATAGGATCAACTTTATTTAGAAAGTTTATTTCCAACCTTATTGTTAAAAAATCTAACAGAAAAACCAGCATAGTTGTTGAAAGAAGTCCAATGTAGTACTCATTAACACTTTATAGGAAACTTGAGAAGGATACCCTGCTGCGTCGTTTTAGCTCTTGGTCTAGTTGCTGTATAAACCGGGTAACCTCAGTAGACGAAATTTACCATGGATTACAATTAATCCCAGGAAGCAATTTTGGCGCAAATGTCGCAGAGCGCAGAAGTATTCTCCCTAAATTAAAAAATCTAGCGCTTTTACTCAAGACCAGCTCAACGGCGCTATACGTTCAATCGAGCTGACATAGATACGTTTTGATGTAGAACGTGCCAAAGTTTGTTTTTAGCCTTGTTGTTAACAGCAATTACGCGCAATTACGCACCAGTTTGGGCCAACCACCGCCAAAGTAAGTGAGGGCCAACAAGCTATTCGCCTGTAAACCTATCCGTGTGTAGCCTATGTGCTTGCTTTTTGGTAAAACAAAAAAAAAGAAAAAAAGAATAATGATGTCTTCTATAAAATGTGTATCTATCTCTCTTCATGTTTTATAACATATAGGTTATAATTGATATTTGTATAGTTAGAGTAGTCCTGAGTCATTTTGAGCATGCGTGCGCGAGTCTCTGTCCATGTAGCTGTGCGTGTGTGTATGTGTGTCGTGTTAAACTCTAGGCGAGGGCGGGGGGATTGTCCTCTTTGAACATTTCGTGGTCTCAAACGCCATCTAGCGCAAATATTAGCGAACTGCAATTATTTCTGAGAAATGCAAGGTTATATCAGCGACCTAAAATAATTATTAGGACAATTCTAGATGTTTTCTTTGATGGTTATTTGTTACACTAATACCATGAACAACTCTGCAGTTGTACGAAGGATCTACAATAATATTCCAGATTTACTGAATGACAATGGTAACAAAACAGTTATCAAAGTTAGACAGACAGACAGACAGACAGACAGACAGATATATTGATCATCTTTATAGTGTAAGTATTTTTCACGTGAAATATGACACTATTCTGCTTCACTTGAACAAATTAAACCAGAACAGATCGTTGAAGTTGTTTGATTTTGTGAAAACACCATGGTAATTATTCTGTCTTATCTTATGTTCAGACAATAAACCAGAAGGAAAGTACTTAGAACTAACAGTGTGGCCTTTTGCAAGACTCTTGAATGAAGTTATAGCTTCTTGTATCCTAACAACTCTGTAAATGTTTTGTTTCATGTGGTCATTGCACTTAACTTTTTATTTTTAAGTTTACTTGGGAGACTCTTGTGATACTTTTAAATGTGTGTTTCTGATGAAGTGTTGGAAGCATGTCTAACTACATATAGCTTCCACATGTGAGCAATTAAGGCTAAAATTCTTCACATTATACTTGGATATAATGGCCCATATTATTTATTAAGAAGATCATTTTACTTTACATGTGTATTTAGAGAGCCTCAAAGGACCTATAGAAAATGTTGGTATGCTGAATGAATTATGGTTGAACATGAAATAACATGTTTGTATTTCTTTAACAAAACTGGTCGGCTCATACTGAGGTCAGTGGGGCCTCAAGCTAAAACAGATACTATCCCACAGTCTTCTACTTCCCTAACTCAGTTACAATGAGTCTATATTTACTTGATTTATGGTATCCAATATACTCGTTAAAGTTAACATGAGTATAGATTTTTTTCTGGTTTCTGAGTTGCAATTTATACAAACTGTAGGTAATAGAAAACTGTTTGTGTACACAGGTTCTGGGGTACTGCTGTATTTTCCAAACCATACTAGTCCTTTCATGTTCTAAAGCCACTTTTCAGCATCTGTCAAAAGGGGGAATTTTCCCCCCATAATCCTCACCTGGCAAGGGGAGAAAATACAAGAGCTGAGGTAGCAATCTGTAAACCTAAGAATTCAACTATTCAGGCCTTGCTCTCCAAACAATCAAACAGGTGCTCATCTGAATGTGCCCTAGCCAAGTCCTGCTTTAGATGGAGCGTAACTTGTTCACTTAGATACATTCATTGTAAATATTTAAATTGACACTTTCAGTAATACAAATGATACATCTGGTAGGATATATTTTTAATATTGTGTTCTATAAAAATTATAACATTTTCTATACCATGCTGGTCCTGTGTTGCCATAGATATATTCCAGTATCATACTTCACAGTCCCTTTTTTTGGTTGAATGTGTAAATGTGTATTTAAATTGAGAGCTTGAGGACTTTTGCACATTGAACATATGCAATAAGAACAAAGCAGTCAGTCATCAGATTTGGTTCCTACTAGATAGGGTCTCTGAAATTCCGATCTGGTCCCACAGCAATAAAGTGATTCATGGGCTAAATTGCGTTTTAACAGGATGTTGATTGAGAGCATAAGCCATATTGATTCTCCTGATGGAAACAGGAAATAGCCGGGTTAGAAATAAAAATCGTTTGTTGTTCCCGGTGTGAGGATACCCAAAGGACTGGCAAGCAATTGCACACTGATGAGTGGCAGTGCCCCCGACACCCCCCTTCCCTGTTCTTCTCCCCTATGGAGACCTACGAGAGACGTCATCGCTGGTTGTTATGCTGCGAAATGACGCCTGCACTCTCTATTTCTCCACCCCCGCTACTGCAATCTTCCCCCTGTGGTCTGTGGGTGGAGGATATAGAGCTGCCTCTGCACAGCATCTGCTATGTCCAGCCCCCGGGGGGGGGGGGGGGGGGGGGGGGGGGGGG
>JAVQIZ010036365.1:0-15311 GCA_036023535.2 Galaxias brevipinnis
ACACACACACACACACACACACACACACACACACACACACACACACACACACACACACACACACACACACACACGTCGAACCTAGGATTAGCCCAGGGCAAGCGATTTTCCCCTCTGTCCTGTTCTGTCCACTGAATAGCTACAGTGGCAAGTACAAAAGCATCCTGCAGCCTAAGAAGACACGTCAATGAAATGACAGTGAGAAAGATTCACGTTGATTAATAATAATTAACTTCAATATAATTCAGTCACCCTTTCATTATCTCCACAGGAAATTGAATGTTTTCATTTTCCAATTTGAACAAAATTAATTATCTCCGGGAGACAATTGAACGTTGTACCCCCCCCACCCCCACTCTAACAGGGTTTAATTATTTGGCAAGCTTGAATGTCTGATTTCCCATCGTCTGCTCAGATGAAAACTGTCCGTCTATCTCTGCCTAGGCTAGGGCCCAGATCTCTGCTATGTCTGGCTGCTTCAGAAACCAGGGCCTGGTCAGGGAGGTGAACGTTTCTTACCAGGATTTCTGAAACAGCGCTCCTAACAAAGCACCCACAGAATCTGTGACCAATGATTTACAGTAGGACCTTGTGAAAAGAACGTAACAATGGACAAGGCCACATCATTTGAATTCAAAGCAGGGAGTGTAAGCGTGTCTGTGACACTCCCGCTTCCCCATTCTCCCCCTCAGAGTTGCCAGATCCTTTCACACAGCTCTAATCCTGGCAGGCAATGTGGGGAAGGTCGAAGGTCAGGCCGAGGGTTACTAAGGGATGTTTACATTACTCCACCAAACCAGCCCAACGGATGTGTGCTCTCCTCGCCTAAAAGAATAGGCCTCTATTTGTCTCCATTAGGAATGCACATCATGGTAGAACTGACCACTGCACTACCTCTAGTAGAGAGCTAGCAAAACGCTGAGATCACATCAACTCAACAGCCTGCAGCCACTGTGGATAGATCTATAGTCTATGCCCAAGCATTTACTGGTGGCATATGTGTCTGTGCTAACTGTACTGTGACTGTCTGATGACCGTCGGTTATTTGTATAGTTCCTATCCGACCACGCAGCGATGCTCACATAACATGTTGCTATAGCAACCAACGGGCCTCTTCGTTGGCGCTGATTCTTTTCACTTTTCACTAAAGAGCTGGTTGGTCACATGAGGAGCTAGCTATCCAAGAGACAAGTCGAGACAGAGAGAGCGAGAGAGAGAGAGATGAAGATGAAGATGAAGGCGGGAAGTACGCGACAGATGAAGGAGTTCTCACCGCCACAGCGATCATGGAGTCGTCTGGTTTCCATTCTGCTTGCTGGTAGAAGCCAAACTGGGCCGCCGCCTTAGTCGACTCTATATAGCTCACTATCAGCACACTGGGCTGTGGAAGAGAGAAAGCAAAAGAGAGTTAAAACAGTTTGTCACATCAGCAGAGATATCTGGGTCGAGGCAATTCAGACAAGTAGCTCAAACACACACACCCACACACGAGATGACCCCCTCGCAAAGCGACAACTGTTTGGCAGAAACGTTTCCCGATATGTACTATTAATACCACACGGGTGTAAAAAGGTCATGTCCTGGTGAGTGTACTGCACATGCACAAACACACTTCAAACCAGGGACCTTTCGAAAAGGTGGCACACACAGTATTCTGTCACTGTGTATGTAATGTGTGTGCGTGTATTTGAGAGAGAAGGACCCTACACAAATACAAGTTACATAAGTCTAAGTAAACTTTCCAATATGTCACTCTAGTGCGAAAAGGTGGGAAGCCAACTGCTGTCCTGTCTGAGCTCTGGTCACTTCCTGTGGCAGTGAGCAGTAAGGGAGGCCTCCTGTACGTGCCTCTCTCTCCACTGTGGCTTACAGACCCAAAAGACTGGTCTGTGCAGAGGGTCACCGGCTAAAACGGTTATAATAAAACACACCTGCAGCTAGACTATGGAAAGTAACTGACTGGTTAAGTAGCCACCCTAATGTTGATGAACAATCTGGCTTTGTAATGTGACTCTAATAGTTAAAGTGAACTGCATCTAGCTCCACTAACCTAACAGTATGGATTTCCTTCAGCATACTGACTGACACCTGTTTAAACGCCCTTTATGTTACTGGTTCAAGACTCTCAAAACAAAGAACTTGTAATTTCATAAAAGGCTTTTCTAACGCTAAGGCCTACTAACTTTTGCGTATAGGACTCTTTGAATTGTTAATTATTAATAACACGTTTCATTTATAGGCGCCTTTCTAGACACCTCAGGTACAAGAATAGGGACACCTGCCGTGAAGTAGGTCATCAATTAATGTATTGGTCATACTCATAATGTTCTCCATCCAAGAAAATCTTTAGTGTAAGGCAAAATACGTCTATAATCTGAAGAGAAATCATTCTCTGAAATATGGTTACTAACACTTTTCAGTGTTGCACATTTATCCAACATCAATCCTTATAAACTAACAATGCTTTTACCAATAATAACTATGTATAGCTAATGGATGGATGGAACTATATATACAAAACTAAATTAACCTATAAATAAATCACTGTCTTGTAAAACAATGTAAGTTTTTATTTCATGCTTCTTTTAAAACACATGAAAACAAACAACTTTTTGAGTCCTGGCATTGCACTACTGAACTAATGTTACCAGTGCTGTGTTACCGAATGTGAATGAGCTAGTTTACGGGCCACCAGCTAAGCACAAACTGTATAGGACTAGGATACAAAGGTAATACACCGCTTATACATTTTCCAAACTTATTCCTTGTGGCAAAGGAGATGTTTGAACAGCAGAAATGAAGACTGGCCTGCTCGGGATGAAGATCTGTTCTGTCTGTACATGAGACTAAAACAGGGAGCTTACCCTAGGCTGAACCTGGAGCTGGTCAAGTAAACTACAGCGCGCTGTGGTGTAAGAGAACCCGTCTGCAATCAACACAAAGCTACAGCGTAGAGTAGTCAAAAACCATCTTCTGAAGGCCTGGACACACTGACAGTGGGCCTGATTACAGATACAAAGGCGCCTCGTCAATCTGAGGAGAGAGCCGACTGTCTGTGCAGTGGGTCCAGGGCCTCAAGAATCCATCCCCATTGAACGGCATCCAAATTCCAGCCAGATATTACATAAGTTGGCTTTGCTCTTCTCACATCGATGCCTGTTTGTTCGACTGGCACCGACATGGACACAAGTCTTTTGTCCAAATATACAGGAAAAAGTGTCTCAAAGCAGGTTGAGTGTATGATTTTTATTTATTTATTTAAAACTGTTTCAATAGTCTACTGAGGCTTTCCTAATTATCCCCCAATACTGACAGATGGACACCTACTGCAAAATAGAGGAAAAGACGAGACTATGCATTATTATCAAATTGTAGGACATTTAACTTAATCAGACATCTAGCAGGCATAGCTTTGCTCCCAGGAAGAAAGCACCTCTTTCCATGAAAACATTGCTCCTTCTGACCATGCATCATTAGGCTAAACAAAAAGTTTCATTCCATAGCTCAGAAGGATTCTGACTTTGACAAGGAACAGACTGAACAGCTGGGACAAATGTGTGGAATTCAGCTCATGGCCTGAAAATTCTAAATCCATGACCCATCCTAATCCACAGACAGGCAGTGAGGGTGAAAAGGATTTACAGGTGACCTGGTTGAATTGATTCCGGTGATTAACTTCAACTTCCTGCTAGACAGGAAGAAACTGGGAAGTGATGCAGACAGAATGTAAACAAGCCATTGTTAGGCCTACCATGTGCTTCAACTATTGGAATATCCTTAAACAGAAAATAATAAATCTAATATTTTCTTCTGGATTACAAGAATAGGCCCTACCCTAAATAGACTATATCAAATTTCTAGTAAAACATTTAAGACCGGTCATTTGGACTGCATAATCTAAGGCTATCCTACTACCCTGTCAGTGTAATGTGAGGCAGCAGCTAAAGTAATTCCAAACCTTTCCCTACCTTTAAACCCAGGGAACCTGAGGGAGAGACTGACCACTCAACAGAAAGGGACTAGAGTCTGAATGACAACTATAACTAGGCTCCTGATTTAAATCTCTCAAACCAGAATGTAGGCTTGTTCAGTCTAATTCCACAAGACTGCATTGAAAAATTGCTTCGTCTTCTTGAATGAATCCTTCCCGAGGCTGGGGGGCCGGACAGCCTGTCACCCAGTATTACCCTAACAATGCATGACATTATGGTAGATAGACGGGCCTATGCATAGGGAATGAGCGAGGATGCATCATGGCCTTTCTTTACAACTAGCCTATTCTCTAGCTAAAGGATTGTTGTTTAGCCAACACCAAAAAAAACAGGCTTGAATGGTTGATACATTAATGTTTGTTGTTACAAAGAAAAATGTCAGGTCAAGGCCAACTTTGAAGGTGAGACGAGATCTAAACACTAAAAAATGTGTCAGCTGAAATGACGGGCGTACATATGATTTGCAGATGCTGACACTATTCAATAGGCTATATACTAATATATACTGAAGAGCGCTGCCGATGGCAACCGGAGGCAGCCCTCACCATCCCCTCCTACCTCACACTTTGACCTCGTTTTTCAGTCAAGCTTAAACACAAACTAACTTGGAACTAATAGGCCAATGGTAACAATGCCAGAGGGTCAGTCGTTGAATGCACATTCTTGTACGCTATGTGGAACATGTGGCGCATAAAATCAGTTAGGAGTTGGCCCTAAGCATTTGATGTAGCTAATTGATCCAGAGATCAAAAGGTGCCCCTCTACCAGCCCATGACCTTATTCCCCGACGCCTTCCTGTTGGCCAATGGGAATCACCCATTTTGACTGAAACTACAAGGCAAGCCAACCCTTTTGAGAGCTTTGAGTTACTGAACTATAAACCAGCAGCACTGGCCTGAGTTGAATAAAAAAGGGAAGGATATATTTTAAACCTGATAGGCGTAGGTAAAAAAAAAAAAAGTACAAAAAAAAGAGGCTAAGAGCTTTATAATTTATTTACAATGATCTGAGAAAAGTATATGAGCGCTTGGAGTCCCCTTGTCCCTAAAATTTGCCTTCTGCAATTCCACAGTGCCTAAAGCTGTCTTCAATCAATCACACTTGCACTTGAAAGACAGCCTTTCAATCAAAGTCCCTGAGCATTGAAGACAGGCCCTCTCAGCACGGCTCAGTCTTTTTGCAGGGAAGGAGCTTGAAGGCTCTGGTCTATAACCAGCCTACAGTAGCATTAAAAGGAGAGGTCATAGAGGGTAGTTATGGTTGTAATCTTTAACTTTGAGATATGGTGTGGATGTTTGGAGACAACCGGACAGACTGAATACTCTAGATACACAGAATAAGATGAATGACAGACATGATCTAGGCAGACATTCTTCATTTAACTTGAGTCCTTCAAAGCAGAAATCTTACACACCAAATTGCTCGCAGACACACGACGCACAACCCACAATTCATGATCTTACGTTTCACAGCGTACCACTAGTCTGTGTGTGTGTGTGTGTGTGTGTGTGTGTGTGAACACAGGGTGACATGATGACTACATGGCTAAGCCGCTCTGCTACACGGATTACTAAGAGCTAGTGGCTCGACTCAACTGGACTGGCCTAGCATGGCTAGAGAGAGACGAGATTTAGAGAAGGAGGGGGGATACAACTACCACAAAACAGGATAAAGGAAGAGAAAACAATGAGGTTTTTTATTATGACTGGTAAGGAGGTAAACCAAGGAGAGTATCAGGTAGAACCTTCATCTGAAACTAAACGTTTACAGCTAATGGCCAAGTGCTTGCAATTAGCAGTGATAAACTCCCTCTGCACTAATGACTTCTTTGGTGCAGGCTGAGTATGAGACCAGCAAGCTATGAGATGTGCCAACGTGCCCTGCTTTTACAAACAAATAACATCTTGTTTGGTCATGTTTCAAACATCTATACACTGACAAAGTATGGAACACTTAGCTTTCTCACCACTCCAACTTGTTGTTGACGTGATTCATTTGATCGCAGTTCAATGACAGTGAATCAGCATTGATGGTTAAAAAGGCGAGGGTTTACCTTTCGTTGTGCATTACAGGCCTAGACAATTAAGTTACTTTTAATGCAACAAATCATTAAAACACATAAAAAAACGTTCAAAATAATGAGAGAACGGCCCGCGGCCCACTAAGAGGTCATCAGCAGCAGCTATCAAAATGATGCGCTAGTATACTATTGTTTTGCATCCTGTCCTCATTCCATAGTAGTTCAAATAAGGACATTCCACTGACCAAAGAAATGCAGGGAAATACTGGCTCTGGGGGAGGGGAGCAGGAAAAATTGTACAGGCAGTGTCCCTGGCAGCAGCCCCCCTAATTCTGCATTGCCCCAGAACCATAGTACAAAGACTTAAATAAATAAAAAACAAAAGGGAGTGGGTGGCATGCTGTTCCCCACAACACACATCTCCTCTATAAGAACAAAGACCTTCTCATGTGGCAAGCAGGGGATCTCCAGATTAGTGTTTCCATAATCTCTGGTGTCCCATCATCTTTGGCTCCTCACCAACTGACGTGGAGAAGTTCAGAAGGAGAACGAGAGAAGCTAAACCTTGCAATCAACAACTAAAAAAAGACTGTAGTGCAGTATACGAAGCACTACAAAAACACTGACAAATCTGTCCCCATTTTGCTAAAATGAAGATATTAACAGTAAACAAAGCTGCTGGGATCATCTTGCTTGCAACAAGCAAATCATCTTATGTTGATCAACACAACCAAATGCATGACGTTTTAGGTCTAGGGAAGGACAGCGGATTCTGGAAGGCTGTGGTAATGATAATGCATGCAACAGATGTGTAAGGTATGACCAGAAGGCTTTCTGCCACGTTCCTAAGAGGGCCTATTCTGTTAGGTTTCCCATGCAACAAGGCGAAGGCGGCTATGCTGGGAAGGTCCGAAATTCCTCTCATATTGTGTAACTCTTTCTTGCCCTCAACAGCAAGTTGATGAAGTGAGGGTTACAGAAAAGGAACGGAGCCCTAATGGAAGAAAGGGACTGGAAGGGTAATTCAGTCACTTCCTGTGTATGTCAGGGAACTGAACAATGGCTGTCATACAACAACAATAAATAAAGAAATTCAGGATTCAAGGAGTCAGGCGATGCCGTTTGTTTGCTGCAACTATCAATTTAGTGGGTTTTAAATCGAGGTTATGTGCACCAAACTTACATAGATTTAATATGAAAATGTCTGTTCCTTGCCCAAAATGTTCTTTTGAGCCCGAGATTAAGCTTTCAACTCAACTGTCTTAACTCCAGATCTTAAATGTATTGGATAATATTGCTAAAACTATGAATCGTGTGGCCAGCACACAATTAATTTTCTTTCCAGACTCAGAGCAACATAATTTTATGTTGGCACTCTGCTATACTCAGCCAGCTTTCCTGTGTGTAAACAATGTAGCTAGCTAGCCTATTTGGATGTTGACTTTCAGTTAGTGCAGCTAAGGTGGTGGTTTGTCACTGACATACTTTTGAGTTTAAATATGAGTTACCTAGCTCATAACAGTAGACTGGTTGCCATGCTGTAAGTGTAACACATAATAAAAGGTCGGTGACTCTGCACCCAACGTGCAGCCACACGTAGACCGTAAAGTTCGCCGACCAAGCAAGCTTTCAACGACACAACACATTCAAATGCTATCATAGCTAGCCTAAGCTCTACACACTACTAGACAGTTACGTTGTCTTTGCCTACTTACCCGGCTAAACCAGACGCTGAGTTGTGTCTCTGACAACACAGCAAAGTAAAACCGATGAAAGCTGGGCTGGATGTGAAACGGCTCCTCTTCACTTTTCAATGGACAAAGTAGCCTCCGTGGCCAGCCAGTTAAAAAATACATGACGGTCAATCACTGGAATACGACACGGAAAATCGCGTCGCGTGGACAATTCCACGACCTGTGTTCCCAAGCTAAGGCAAGGAAAACAGAAACACGTAGTGTTTAGTCCAATTTGTTCATGAAAATGTTCTGATTAAACCTGGTAAAGGGCTATACAAAGTCCCACTTACACAATCAAGACATAAGCGGTCCAACTTGCTAGCTAGCCAACACGGCTAGCAAGTCAAGCTAACGTAATGATGAACCTGAGCTGTCCTCGGACTCCGTCTTCTCAGAACAAAGCTTGTACTGACAGGTCACCAAGTTGTAAACAATAGAACAAAAGACCAACATGCGTTAGTTAGTGAACGGTCGCAGGTAACGCTGTTGATAATACCGTCTCAAGTGTTCAACTATCTAATTTTAACGTTACAATGCTTGCTTTTAGTAACGGTAACGCATCCAATTTTCTCTACGGTGTCGCTCGCAGTCGCCATCTTTACCGATATCCATGCAGCTCGAAGCTGATTCGCTATCCCCGAAGTAGCTCTCCGCCCCCGTGAGAACTGTTTTGTTTAACGAGATGTTGACAGTCAGCAATTATTGTGCACTACAAATTAGAATGACTCAATGCTGCACCCTGGCGACGAAAATATATATCAAAATGCCGATTTCCATGTGATAAATATAAATGCTGATTTCCACTTAATTACGTGTAGCTGTAGGTCTATTGTAATTAGAGTGGGATATTTCACAAAACCACTAAGTAATTTTTTTTTTTTTGATTATCTGGCTGTGCCGAGAGAGGTTATAGAGTGGGTGGCTTTGACAGGTCATTGCTCACCGTTATTAAGCATTCTAGAGGGGTCATGGGCTCAATTCAAGGAAGCATTAGGGATGGAAGGTGCACACTTGAAAACCTCAATGATATATCTGCCCTCAACCTGAATACTTTCTATTCTTTCTTTCTTTCTTTCTTCTTCTTCATTCTATTCACTTTACAAAAACATGGTATGTTAAACTATGAAGCACCAATTCATTTTATCTGACAACAGTAATGTTCCCCAGAAATAACAAGACCACCTTCATTGTTAACTTTTATATAATCCTCCCAAAAGACAGGGACACACACCCAACCCCATCCCCAAGTTTCATTTCTGCAATAAAAAATGATGTAAATGATACAAAAATATACACATATACATAGGCACGTTTGTAAACATCAGTATATCTACACTGTAGGCTATAAATTGAACAGTATACAGATGCATAATACATAGAGCAAGCAATACAAAATTATACAAAAGTAAGTCGAGGAAAAAAAGAGATAAGAAATAGAACAACTCTATACATTTGTATGAGTATCAAATTGATACAACACTATAAAAAGAAGAAAAAAAATACGGGGTCAGTCATTGATGTGTGCATGTTTGTGTATGTTTGCGGTGTGTGTGAGAGAATCTCCACTATCTGAGTAACAGCCCACTAGTCCCAATGCTTTCCTTCAGGTTAGGGCAGTATCCTGTGTCAGATAAGGCCAACACCCTGGACGCATACCTTCCTTTCCGGGGAAACCTTCTCAGTGAATCATCAAACACAATGTTTCCTTCCTTGTACCCATCAAGCACCGCCAGAACATCCAAAGATACACACAGGTGAGTCCTTAGCTCTGCCTCCTTTGTTAAATCTTTCCTCAAAGACAGCTGGGACATTCTATCTTGAAAAAAAGGTGCCTTTCCACAATCCACCACCAAGAGTAGTTGGAGGTAATGTAGCTCTTGAGGATTTAAGGGGCTCCAAGCCTGAGGTTGGATTCAGAAGGACGACAGAATTTGAGCTAGAGTCCTTTTCCCACTGCCAGGGCCTCCTTCCAGTAGAATTGTTTCTTTGAAATACAATGCCTGCTATTTGTTGGCTGGCCATCTCTGCAATAGAAACATAGTCAGAAGCAAATATTAATCACCACAAACATCACCTCAAGAATCGGTAAGCGTGGAAAGCTGAGTTGGTTTTTTGCTTCCTCTCTGTTTTTAAACATTTATTTACCAAAATATGACTTGAACATTTCAGAATATCTTCTAATTGTCAATTGGAGAATTCTGTATTATTTATAATCTCTCGCTTTCTGTAACCCACATATGTGCGAGCTCACATACACCAATACGACTGGGATGACTCAAATGGTCCTCACCCACTGTGGTAAAGTTTCCTTAGAGAAGGTCACATAATCTTGTCAAACTCATTGTTGGAGAGAAACGTATTTAGAAAAGCCCTCAGGTTCTCTAGTCATTTTCTTTCCAATTAGTCAGAGAACTACTAAACAGAAGTGCCTATAGTACCAATAGTTGCCAATAGCCTTTGTTTTTTTCTCACTGGCAGCAAGGCAGTCTGTCCAGAGAAAATAACAGTCACTGTACAAGTTGTTAACTTCCTGTTTAAGTTTATTGCGCTTACGATTGTAATACATTTAAAGTTGGTGTCAAAGGTCTGCTTCTCAAACACCCTGACCCTAACCCGATATCCTATATGTACATATTAAATACAACAGAGTTTAACAGAGTCTATATGAATGCTTGATTAAGTGAACTGCTTGAGTTTAATGGAAAAAGGTTTGCAATAAAAAAATAAATCCTAAAATAAATTAGAAAATATTTTGAAATTTACGGTCTGACCCAAAATGGAAGCAGCATGTGAGGCATACTTTTCAAGAAACACAATACGTGGTCTAAGAAATGGAGAGTCTGAAAGGTGATCAGTCCGTCCGGTAAAGACCACCTCCACTAAGGAAAACTCATTTTTGAATTCCTGTTTAAGATAGAAGGGCAAGGTGTGTTCTCAGCCAATGTTTATGACTTAATTAAACCACACTTCAGTGCCTTATGGACATTTTGACTAACATATTTAACTCACACGAAGAAGCAGAAGCATTGACAGGGTCCCTCTCAAGGTGCACTACATTCCAAGTGTTGGGGGTACCTTTCCATGTTTTCCCTGTAAAACAGACACATAATTGTCGAAATTATCATATTTCTATATAATGATTTGCATATTTATTGTTTATTGATTGCCATATTATTTATGGCAGTGACATAATCATCTTAATCATTTTTGAGAATATGATTGGCACCACCATGTCTGGTCGATTGATAAGGTCTGAATGTATGACGTTTTCACTCAATTCCTTCATCGCTATCACCTGTTTACACTATTCCAGGAACATGCTGATGCCTGAGTATAAGTATTCTGTGAAAGTCGTTGGACAGGACTCTCATCTTCGGTAGTGGTTGGTATCGGAGGGTCCACTGACAAAGAAGTTACATCTCCTTTGTCAGTGTTTGTGTTATGATTAACTCTGAATAAATTCTTACAACCTGTTTACATACTAAAAGACCTCTTCCACACACAACTAATGGTGACTGTTCCTGGACTTTAAATTTGACATTGTTTAAGTCAGGACAACTTGCGAATGCTTAACAGTTTACTGTGCTTACAACTGTAATACATTTAAAGTTGATGTCAAAGGTCTGCTTCTCAAACACCCTGACCCTAACCCAATATGCTATATATACATATTAAATACCATAGTTTAACAGAGTTTATCTGAATGATTGATTAAGTGAACTCTACAAATAGAATGAAGTAGTTATTTTCAGAAACCACCCACACATTTTCTCACAAGTATGTTGCTTTTGCCAGACTTAGAGGTTATTAAGGGCATTTCTCAAACATGCTTACTAATTCTATCATATGATACCATACAGTGTGCAAGAAAAATCCCTTTAAAACGTCCTAAGTCATTCTAACAGTACTTCCTCCTTCACTTTGGACATGTCATCTAACCTCTGGGGCATTTTCAAACAATACAGAAACTGAGATGCAGTGGTGGAAAGTACTACAGGCATGAGGCTCGAAACACATGTGGAATGACACACAGAAAACACTGAGTAAAATAACAAAAACCATGACCCTTCTGACTGATGTATCTTAAGGGAAATTGTAGAATAACAAATTCCACAAGTAATCTAACTACTAGGTTACAACAGGAAATACTATGTTGACCTGTCATTATGCATAGTGATCCCCAGACTAAAATGAACATAGTTGCATTGCAAAATAATAAAATTATTATTTATTTACAAAAATATACAATATGAAACATAAAAACAAACTCTAAACATTTCCAGGTTAAAAAAGGGATATAGTTTGCTCTTTGTACTTTGAGGGTTGTGTTTTTCTAGAACATTTTGATCTCATTACCAATGCAAGTGCTAAAAATACAGTGTGAACTTACCTCTCTGTTTTATGTAGCAGAACCCAGCAGCAACGATTAAAACCACAGTCAGAATTAATAGGGTTGCTATAATGGCAGTGTTGTTTTTCACATGAACAGGTATTTCATCTGTAAACAAAGTCACTAATAAATTAAGCACACATAACACAGTAATGCTTGGAAATAACCAAATATACCAGGCACACAGGGGCGAAGAGAACTTCCTCATATTGGTTAAAAACCTCCAGATGCTGAGGTAGACAGAACTAGCCATATTATGCAACACTGTCTTTGAATGTGCATGACAGCAACGTCAATATTATTTCTGACTGCACTGCAGTACATACTTCTTGGTTTTATAAACAACTCCTACATTGTTTCATGACGCCTTGTCAATTCATGTTGCTTACACAAACATGGTGGAAAGATTGGTAATACCTCTCAAAAATAATCCCACATGTTCTCACAAAGAGATTATGTGCTATCAAAACCCACATTCTCCATTTACAGACCTTTTTGAATCAACATATCTATGGAAATACTGTAAGCCATAACATTTTCATTACCTACTTGATTGTTGTACCTCCACGATTATGCCTATTATAATTCTAAATTTGAAAGTAGTTATGGAAGCTTTAATAATTTGAAGTCATACAGCGGTAACATAAATAATCAAACGAATTCACAAAACCATAAAAAAACAAACAAACAAAAACAAACAAACATGGGAGTCATCTATTTGATCATACCTGGGACATGAAATATGGCTGAGACAGATCCATCATCGAACGCACATGTGTAGTTGTTTATGTCCGAGCGTCTGACCCATATTCGACTGGTAACTTGGAAAACCTGGTCTGCGGTTTCCAAAGAGGTGACGTTGGTAGGGAGTTTTCGAAGGTTTCCATCCGTCCAGGTAACTGATGTGAGGGGATATCCTTGTGACTGACAAGTTAACTCAAGCTCATCTTCCTCTTTTAAACTCTGGAGAGATTTCCTCACCTTTTGATATGGAGCTGTAGATAGCCAGATATTGCATAGTCATGATTTATATACATCATCTACATTATTTACATGATTAATGAGGCAATTCCCCAATAAAATAGATTTATATGGATAGAATAACAATCCTATTATAATCAAAGCTGGCCAACACCTAATATGACATAACATACATAATACATCTAAGACTGATGCATCTAACCATTTAAAAAAAACTGTGCAGATGGGTAACGCTAACAACTAGCTGGAGTACATTAACGGATGAGAGCAAGATTACACTGTAAAGACTATGTTTATTCATAAAAATCACACTACTGACTGTTAATGTTATCAGAATAATCATTCAACATTTGTCCATTGCTTATAAACCTGATTATTTCCTTAATGTCATTATTTGATGGCTCAGAAAGTTACCCCATGGTGTGTGTCATGGCCTTCACGCACCTTTGACAGATAAAACCATCTGTTTATAATCGGCTCCATGGTTTTCTAGCAGCACCAGACACTGATATGTCCCTGAGTCATTTATCCTGATCTGGGTCATCTGTAGGCGGGCCCAGCCTCTCTCCAGATCCGCTGTTAACAGCTTGACCCGACCCCGGTACTGTGGGTCCTGCAAGGACAGCTTCTCCTCTCCTCTCTCCAGTCGAAAGACTTCCACAGTGTTAGCTGAGGCAGTCGGTAGGTCTATGCGGTGCCAGATTACAGAGAGATTACCTCTGGGCATTGAGTCCTGGCTGCCGCTTGCTAGGTCTTTCATTCCTACTGACTGGAACCGGCAACTCATAGTGACTACACCCCTAAATTCAGCCTGGTAAGAAGGGCTTTCCAACTCCACTGTGAACAAGGCTGAAACATATTGGGATAGGATCTTCAATGTAAAATATTGTAGGTTTAAAATGCATATGGAAAAAAATATTTGTGCTCAGAAATATCCATTATGAATAAAACGGACACTTTGATACAAAACTAAAACTTTTTGTGCACTCAATTTGTAACAGACCGTACCTGAGAGACTTGGCCATGACACAACGTGCCAAATTAACAGGAAACCCCAATCCATTTTACCTGTGTGAAAAATGCACATTTTATAACATGGCTAATAAGTCAGTTTACTAAAGGAAAAGCCTCTCTATGACAGCACTTACAACCACAATTTATAGGACTGGTCTAGTCTAGGGGTATGTCCCACTCTGAAATGTATTCTTTGTAGCTTTATCTCAAAAAATCTCATGCACTCTGTACGCCAGCATTATTTTGAATCACGAGTCAGTCCTTATTTTCATGACAGTCATATTTTATCTTCAGGATCCAGTATAAGTCAGGGACAAACATTTAAATATATATAAATTCATTATTCTCTTAATTCAGTATCATCTTATGAAACCTAATAACTCCAAAACGAGGCATGAATGCAGACACATACACACCAGTAAAAATACCAACGTGCTGCATTTACACTGAGACACAAGCAGCCACATCTGTCATACTTGGTGTTGGCATGTATGGTATGATTACATAGGTATCGCAAAATTACCCTTTGGTGGAGTATTTCATCCAATATTACTTACAGTACCACATCTATGCATACATGTTTTACATAGTTGGTCACTAGTTGGTCAGTAGAAACTGATAGTCCTTGACTCAAGGGGTATCAGCTACCTGGACTAACAATTAATTGTGTTACACTCATCCTTTGATCAATAGGAACAGTTGTTGACAACATCAAATTGTTGACAGCTGATCCACTTTGCTGCACTATGGCTGAACCCCTTAGCATCACTTATAGTTTTCCTGGTTTTCCTAAACATCCACTACTATCCATTGTTGTGGAGTCAAGCTATTTGTTAACAATGCCAGCAGTGGTCTAGTGGAATGGTCTAGCAAAAGAAAATAAACCCTGGTATAATATTTGCACTTAAACTTGACAGTGCTCCGGGTCTGACTTTCATGATGGTATTTTTTTGGGCAAGTTAATAATACATCATACTAAGAAGCCTGTGGTACATTAAGCAAAAATTAGGTCACTCGGTCAGAAATAAATGCATTTCTGAAATATCAAGTGAAACACATACAGAAGAAATCCAAATAAAAAATGATGCAGTTTAGTAATTATATATATATATATATATATATATATATATATATAATAACTAAACCGCATCATTTTTTATTGCATTTTTTATTGCTGC
>JAVQIZ010036438.1:0-27782 GCA_036023535.2 Galaxias brevipinnis
ACCCAGAGGAGTCCACAGAGTAAACAGAGGAGTACACAGAGGAGTCCACAGAGTAAACAGAGGAGTACACAAAGTACACAGAGGAGTCCACAGAGTAAACAGAGAAGTACACAGAGAAGTCCACAGAGTAAACAGAGAAGTACACAGAGGAGTCCACAGAGTAAACAGAGGAGTACCCAGAGGAGTCCACAGAGTAAACAGAGGAGTACACAGAGGAGTCCACAGAGTAAACAGAGGAGTCCACAGAGTAAACAGAGGAGTACACAAAGTAAACAGAGGAGTACACAGAGTAAACAGAGAAGTACACAGAGGAGTACACAGAGTAAACAGAGGCGTACACAGAGTAAACAGAGGAGCACACAGAGTAAACAGAGTACACAGAGGAGCACACAGAGTAAACAGAGGAGTACACAGAGGCGTAAGCAGGAGAGCGAGTACATAAAGAAATGGATGCTTTATAGTCTTAATAATCCGCTGATCCCATCTCTAGCTTGAGGAATAGAACTACCCTACAACATGGGGGCTTATCCTCCATCCTACCCTTCATTAAACCAAACCCAATCCCCGACCCTCTTACACAGCTTTTCCCCCAGAAGGTAACGGGCTCCACTACTAAGAGTATCCCCAGCACAGCGACCGATGACCAGTGAAGGCTCAACATCCAGCAGAACAACATGGAACCTACGCAGTCCTACCCAGTTCTTCTAGCGAGGGCACGCTGTAGTGCTGCTGGTGGTCTTCGGAGACGGGCGTTCGGCAGCGCTCCATCTGCTCCGGGCTGACCGTGGGCAGGGGCCTCCTGGGGAGCTCCAGACGCTGCACTATGGTCTGGAACCGCTTGAAAGTCAGCGGAGGACTGTTGCTGTTCATCTCGATGATCCTGAAGGGGAAATCATTCAAAAGACTGCCATAGTAACCCGGTCTCAGAAGATCGAACGCGGTATTAGATGTGGCTCTGGGTTTTATGGCGTACGGGGATATTTATCTCATATTGCAGAACAGCGCAAAGCATTCTTTACTTTGATTTAACTTACAGGCTACAGTCTTTACCATTACAGTCAATGACTAAGACATTAGTTTTGGTGATTGAATGACAATTAAGGTGTTTGCATGGGCTATAGTGGCATGTAAACAGTTGAAACATAAATATATATTTCTGCACATCAGAAATTAGTCATTGTGCTAGTTTCTAATTAAGAAGCCATTTCCTAAACAATCGGACATCGAAAAAGAATGTGTATTTATATTTTTTTATTCAATTCTAACCTTTTGAAACTTCCAAATGAATAAAATAACTAATATGCAGGGGTTAAATTAACCCCTTTTCTTGCTTAATTGTTGGATTTGTCATCAAGACCCCTGCTCTGTTGGTGTGTGAGTTGACCCACCATCCAGTGGGCGGGCATGCTGTGGAGTTTATAGGCTGCCCTGCTTATTCAACCCTTAACTCTATGTGTGGTCAGGGTCCGCTGTTCTTATTGGTGCGTTTCCTGTTGATGCTGTCCGGTCAGGTGGCTCCATGTGTGCTCTACACACTGAACATGCCTGGCCCACATGTCCAGCTTGTTCCCACCCACCCGCTGAAACACAAAGCTCTCCACTCAGAGCCGTCACATGGCCTGTGGTGTGAGCTGCAGTGAGGGTAGCTGGCCACTAGAAGGCGACGCTGCATGACGGCAAGGGGTTGAGGTGGTGAGGTGCAGGGATAAATCGGTCAGCGTTGGGTATTGACGGCAGAGAGTGAGAGACAGAGGAAACGAAAGAGAGAGACAAAGACGTGGCCTTCCCTGCTGCGGCGTCTCCGGGTGCTAAGCTGGGGGTGGAGAGTTGAAACGAGCGGCAATCCAGGTTACATAACGATGCCGAGCCCTGGGATCAATGGCGCGTGCTCCTCTCCGATTGGGCCGTTTCAACGCTGACCTCACTCCCCATGAGCGATGTGAAGCCCTACATGGCCAAGCCTTGTTCACTTGCCAAAATGATGCTGCTCTACTTTGGTGAGGACGATGGGAGAGCTGAGCTTTCCGTCTGCGACTCAAACCTTGGACGGTTCCATTTACAGCCTGAACTGTGACTATAAAAGTTAATTACAGCGATAAGCTATCAAGGTGACGAGCATCCCCATCTGGGATGGAGATGTGGAGGGAGACAGCTGTCAGATGGTGAGCTGGGAGGGTCAGACAACAAGCTGTCTGTGGACGACAAGGGTTTAATGTCTATTAAATAGGCCTATTAAATATCAAACAAGAGAAGGGCACAGGGCACACTGCTACATGGAATTCACTTCTTTAATTGTCTTTATGTGCACCACACACATTATACTGACTTGTCACCAAGGCCCAAATCAGTTTTTTTATGCCGGCAGCAATGCTGTATGTGTTTGGATCCCAGGGCAATATCCATGGGTGGGAAAAGATGTCCAGTATAAACTATGCAATGTCACAACCACCAACCTGTTGCTAACATTGTTCTGCAATGACCGTGGCTTAGAATCGGTCCAGAAGCTCTCGACATAACATAACGATATCAACTCGTTCACACACACAGACAATCACATTTTATAGACAAACCCTGAACCCATAGTAGAGACCCTGTTTCACCCTCAATCCAAATTCCTAGCATTTGATTGTTTAGTTGGAGTTGCCAATGTATTATTTTGTTAAGAGCTGTTAACAGTGACTGCAGCTTAGGCTACTATAAATTTGACCAGCCTGAGACAAGCTACCGATCACCACAGTAGATGATTGATCAGAGACTGTGCAAAATATCAAAGTGCATTAAAACAGACCCCGGAAACGTCCGTGAGCTTTGGTTGGAGTGGGTACCGACCGGACATTAAGAACACGGTCCTAAATACGAGTCATTATCGTTGGTTTGAAAATGAGCTCTGTGTTGTTCTCTGTGTGTAGCGAGGAGGCTGTGCTTACTTGTCCAGGTTGTACAGAGTGTGAGAGTTCCTCGCCACCGTCTCCACGCCAAACTCTTGGGCTATCTTGACGATGGCGCCGTCTCTCTCCTTCCCATAAGGCTCTGAGTCATACTCGAATGTTAGCCGCGTAACGTTCCACTCCTGGACACACCAGATGGAGAGGGACACAGATGGAAAGACGAAGGAAGCAAAAAAAACAGAGAGAAGACAAACAGCGAGAACTATTTCAACGAGGCGCAAAAATAGGACAGCCATTCAGCGATTGTAGGGATGTGCCGACAGGCTCCTTACAATAACACCTCTAACGGCACATACCACAGATCACTTTCCAAATGCTTTACAACAACACAGGACAATATGATTTATGGAAAAGATAAGACAGATTCTAGAATGGACAATATGTCCAGCAGAGAGCAGACAGAGAGCAGAGAGTAGAGTGGGATGTGAAAGTCACAGTCTGGAGGACTGTTGGCTTTTTGACGTCGCTCTAACACTAGTAACACTTCATATTGAGTCGTCAAAGAGTCCTTGGCCTAGGACTAATAATAGTCTTCATCAAAAAGAAGATAGGCCTATGGCTACATGTCTGGTCTGCACCGTCGCAAGCCACAACAGGATCTGTACTCTTATTTTACACTATATAATTCATTCTGTCAAACAGGGACAAAAGACTAAAAAGTGGTGGACTGCACAGAATTCATGGGTGTCGCTTTCAAACATTTCACATGGAATAAGTGGGTTTTCTCGAAAATTTTTGGCGCTCCCTCTCTCAGCAGGTTTTTACCACTCAGAGAGATTTTAAATGACAGTATGTTATTCAATGATACATGGCACCTAAAGGACAGAGATGTGCTTTTTCAGAGTGACCGTCATGTGAACACATTTTGTCAACACTGTCTGAACTAGAAATCTGGTTGGATCGACTATATAAGTGTGCTTGTAAGCCATGTGAACTAGGAGAGGTGATTTGTATTGAAATACAACTACAAGGAAATGTCTTGATCCGTAAGCCCTTATCCTTATTGCTATCCATGTCATCTGTGTGTCTCTGCTACTGAGGCCAAGACCCTTAAGTGGATTGCTGTTTTAGAAAGAATTAATACTCCAACGCTCTCTCAAACTATGTCCTCTCCCCTCCATCTTTGTAACGGCTATAATGGACCTCTTAAAACGTGATTACCTCTAAACATCCACCAGTAATTGTCTCACTGACAATTGGTTTGCCAGTAGTGGGAGGTTAATGGGCCATTTCGCTCTTCATAAAAAGTGCTGCCAGAAACTGTACAAGTTGAGCCATACAAAACACAGCCACGTAATTCAAGCTAAGGAAGGAAAGGAAAATGAATGAGCAAGACTGTGTTAGGGGACAGAATATAAATGGTTGTGACTCCAGTAGAAGTCCCTGTACCCCAGCAGGGCCGGTAATCATAAGGGTTCTGGTCAATTTGGTGCTCAAAGGATCTCAGTACGCCCCTACAAAATTGAATGGAAAACAGTTTTTGCCTACATGATTGTGTGGCAGAAGTAATAGCAAAAGGCCCGAAACAGGCTGTTGCAAATGATTGTTCCAATCCAATTCATTTCTAATACTCACTCAAATGTTTCATTCCATTTCCCTGTGTCTCTAAATGCCCGTAGAAATAAAATATGTTTTTCCACAGCAAGAACACCAATGAACAAAAAGATGATGACTGAAGAAAAGGGCTGCTCTGGGCAGTTGGGGCTAATGAGAGGTAGGGAAGCTCCCAAACAATAGAAACTATAAATATTATAAACTAAAAAGGCATACCAATGAATAGTAATCAATAGCAAATTAGCTCACATTTACATAAAGAGCTAATTTCAGTGAGAATATTGTCTCTGTGAAAATAATGCGAGTTTATGATTGAATTTGCTATCATTTCACTGGACCTTAAACACGTTTGTACCATGGAATAAGGTGGGATATCATTAAAAAAGGCCTTTCTTGACGTCATCTCCCATTAATTACTCAACAGTCCCAACAAAAGATTCATGAATCTGCACAGCTCTGTGATTTTTTGCCACAGGAAGTCTACACCAGTTATAATTGGAAAAGTCAAACTATAGCTGCGCTTTAAAATCCGGTGGTATCTTACAGCAACAAAGAGCAGACTACCTGGAGCGAGATTATTTGTGTAAGTGAAAGTCATATTTTAGTCGAACAGTTGACCGATTTTGTTTATTTGTTATCCTCCTTTGAACTACCCACTGACAGCATTTCTTTCTCTGTCTCTCGCCCAGTATAGTATACCGAAGCACCAATATTACCTTTTTAAAATAAATTATACGTTGATTTCTTTTATAATACCTAAAAAAAAAGCTGGCACCAGTTTTTGTGCAACTGCCACTAACTGAAAAACTTAGTGACAGCACTGCCACCAGTGTAACATGTTAGTCTGGAGGCCTCAGCGTGTTTCCATGGAGGATGTGCAGTCCAGTGGCTGATGACTCAGTATTTACACGCACCACAAGAGCAGGCCTTCTTGGTATAACTGACCAAGTATCCCCTACAGGTTTTACACAATGTTGACCTATGAAATTAGGTCAACAGTATGGGCAAGTACTGTGCATAAGTAAAGCTCAGATAGCATAGGTCTGAAAATGTGACCTAAATGAAGTTGATTACCTTAAAGAGGCGAGGGAACACATCAGCAGGTTGTCCCCTAACCACAAACAACCTGGAGTTCAGCTTCCTCAGACTGCAGTCCAGGTCCTCCAGAGACTCCAGTAGGAACCTGGAGGGCAGAGCCAGAGGATGACCAACCAAGGAACCTACCAACCTGTGGCTGTGATGGTTTTACACAATGCAGAAAGCAGAGATACTGGATCTGCGACCACCACAGCCATCCATCAACCAACCAACCTTGCATTCTTATTATATATTGAATGGCAACCTAAGGGATGCTACGCAGTTTCTAAAGTACATTTAGCTCGAAAATAACAAATAAAAAAACGTTATCCTGTCAAAATCTGCTGAAATTGCAACGGTGGTAACTTGAATAAGAGATCATATCATAAGGCGTATCATGCTCATCAACTTTACTTCCATTCAGATTATTAATCATACACGAGCATGTAGGCTACAGTTCACAACAATAACAACATGTCTAACTCGACATATGGCCACCCAAAGTAAACACATCACGTGCCAAACTGACGTAGGTAGGGCCAAACCATCTTTATTATAATGAATATATTATGCATCATATACTACTGCAAATATCTTTCTGCAAAGTGAAGCAATAAAACGATAACAATCATCACTGGCCAATATGCATGTTTCACATTAAAACAAACCTCCATCGATTGACTCCTACGTTTGCCGAGCCTGCAAACCAAGGGTCCAAAATATAAACACAGCGCACTGTGTCTGCTCCATTTAGGGCTTCCTGCAAAGCCGGATTATCGTGGAGTCGTAGTCCTTTCCTAAACCAATGCACCGAATTTACAACCATGATTTTACCTCAGTCCATTCTGATAAAACAATCATAGAGAATACAGACAATACGATAACAAAATTTGAGCTTTTACATCAAGACAAACATGGGCAATGACATAAAGCAATGAATGTAGGCGGAGTTTGAGCAGTCCGAGTAATTTGATACGTAACTGCCTGTGCTACGGTTTCTTTCCGTTTATTGGTTGGATAGTGCCACGTGTTTCAATTATTACGAAAAATTGCGTGGTACGCCCCATGTGTTTAGAATGCCCTGTCACGTTTTTCGATGGAAATGGAAGGTCGTAATTTCAGCACCTGAACGGATATTGAATTATGCCACCCCAAAAATATAGCTTTTCGTTTGCCATTGCAAGTCTAGATAATTGAACTTTATGAATCTAATTTTGATAAGTCGTCAACAATAGTTAAACTTACAAATTCCTGTCGCCAATTGAATTTAACTATGACAATTGAACGTCTCTGTAAAATCTTGGTAAATTTGGAAGATGGTGATTTCAGAATCCTAAATTGATTCAAATTGTATTTGTATCCTTTATTCGATTTTTATTTGTCACTGAGCCTTTTTCACCACTGGGTGGTGTAAATGTCTAATCAATGCATGTCACCGTGGACTACCTGTGTCGTACGTATATGTCAGACATTTTCGCAGATAGCATGATCAATAATGTCAGATGAATATACATTGTGTCGTGTAAAAAATCATGACAGTATATAACTAACTGATAACTAACTAACTACACTTACTAAAATGTAAATTTAACTAAGCCTTAAGCTAATAGGAAGCATTAATTAGCTGGTCATCCTGAACAGGCTGAAGCCATCTTATTTGAGTTAAACCGTTTTAAATAACTTCTTTAGATGGAGGTGGAGTGGTATCAAAGGCACGGGTGTGGTTCCTCTGAAGGAGAGAAGAAAAGAATGAGGATTTTAATGTATAGCCTATAAGATACTGGACAGTTGACTCCAATGAATTTCCCCACTATGGCTCCTTTGTCCAATTTAGCAATTTCATTGGAAACCATAAATGCTTTCAGAGTTTCAAAAATTATTTCCGCTATATGATTTCCGATTCCCTGCCAATGACAAGATACAAGATATGTTCCGGATATTTATTTATTTTTTAAACGTTATATTTATTTGATGTAAATGACCTCTTGCAGCCCTCACGTTCTACCATGGGGCCTACGCTGTGAGAATCATTCGCCTGGTGTCCCCATTGTTTACGTGACATTACCTGGTTCGAGTAGTGAGACACTGTGTAGACTTAAGTCCTCTTTCCTGCGGGTAATGTTATTGATTTCAGAGATCATGGCCTTTGGTACCCCCCATTTTGCTCAGTCGATTGATTTTAAAACAGGCTTCTATTTTAAAAGCATATTTCCAGAGCGCTCCCTGAACACGCTGTGTTCATGGAGGGCTAAGATAAATGTCATTGGGCTGCTAGGTGGGAAGCCACATTGACCCTGCTACCTTTGTCTATATCCCTCTATGCCCCTATAAGACGTCATGGATCTGGTAACTAGCTGTTTGGACCGTTCACGATACCGTTTGTCCAGTAGAAAAGGTGCATAACATCATTCTGGCAGGAGTATGTATCATCCTAAGACTCCTCTCAGCCTACATGCGGCACTGTGTTCACTACACGGTTAGCCTTTTTGAGTTTTCGTTACAGAACTATATCTACAAGCATCACGTTAACTACTCCCATGCTCAGTATAACATCCTCACTGCAGCCTCACAGGTATGCCACCTCCTTCACTGAAGGCAGAGCACATTCAGTGACCGTGATAAACAAATTGTGACAGTCACAGAGTGTGGATATTCTCGTACTCCCTGAGCTCTGGGACAGGAAAATAAGGGCTTAAGCACACACAAACCTTTAGAAATGTACACATACTGTTACAAGTCAAAGCCACGCACACGTGCAGTCACTGAAAAGTGCCACTAATTACCACTTACACACAAATACACACCAACGTCAAAACGCACACACACAGACATTTTGGCAGAGAGGTACAGTAGGGATCATGTTCATGGCTTTGAGATTATCTGTGCGTCAGACCAAGAAGCCAACAAAAGCTTTCTCAGAAATTTGATATATTGCAAGCAAGATCCCCCCGGAGTACAAAAAAAGCAACTAAACTACCAGCAGCTCACCTGTGGGCTAGCCACAGCCAGCGTTCTGTTCTAATGTGTGAGTATGCAGTTTGTGGGTGGGTGTGCGTGTGTGTGCGTGCGTGCGTGCGTGCGTGCATGCGTTTCTGTGTAAAAGAGATCTTAGCAGGTGCGGACACAGCAGCATGGGGCTATCTGTCTCTCTGACCCTATCCCCAGTCATCTGTAACCCACTGTATCAGAACAGCTCTCTTTGGCCACCATACTGGCTCCAGTAGCACGTCTCACCAATGAGCCTTTGTTCAAGCAGCCACCGTATAGCTTTACCCCCCCATAGGAGGCTGACAGCCATACAGTGTGGCCCTCTATTCCTGCTCCACCGCCTCTCATTCCCAGGTTTCCTAATCAGGAGAGATCCGGTGGCTGGGAGAAGCATGACTCGGTAGATTCCCGCGAGTTTCTCCGCAGCGGGGGGTTTGTGATTAAGCCCGACAGACCCGTGGGCTGCAGCACTGGAACTCTAGCCCGCTTCAAGCCAGCCCTATTACAGGCTGTGGCCAGACAGGGCGACGGAGGACAATAGGTCAGTGTGTTATGGAAGGCCACGGGTGTTTATATAAGGGGATACATTGCCCGTCTCTCTGGCCTCTGTCTCGGTTACGGGGTCCTCCGGACGGACTGAGGGGCTATTGTTTCCCCACGGCGGACAGAATTCAACTTGATTAGAGGAAATGGATAGCGCGGCGTGGCGTTTCAGTGGCGCGCTCGCTAAGAACAAAGCGGTCCAAAAAAAGAAAACGCACAGACCGATCATCAAGAAAGAGTGGGTTTGTATCCCCAGTCATACAGCCAGGTTTGAATGTCAAAAGACTCAGACGTCTGAGTGCCAGATATTTGCACAACAGCCGAGTGAACTGCATTCAAACAACTCCTAGAAAGAACAGCACTCAGCGTCAAATTGAGTTTTTCCAAAACAACAGGAAAGACAGTGGAGAAGGTCAGCTCAGTTTTACACAACTCTTTTATTTGGCTGCCCTTGTGGCTCTCATTCAATTTACACTTTTAAGGTAGAAACGGGAGGCTGTTGCTAAGGGAAGTTTATGGTTGTCGTTCCTCAACGTCTGCCCCAATGGATTTTTTCCTCTCCCCTACTGTCCAGATGGTCTGCTTCTATTAACCAGCCCGCCGGTATGAAATGAAATGAATGGCTGGGCCGTTCAGGGGGGCGGGGGATGGGAATGGATGGGTCTGTTTGCAGTTGCCCAGGCCCAGGAAGCTTGGGGCTCCACCACCACCGCCTGTCTCCCAGCCCCAGACAGACAGGGTCGGGCCCCCTCCTCAGACGCTCTCTACAGGGCCCACCTAGCCACGCGCCATCTGCTGCTGTCGAGATAGGAAAACACGAGCACACACATGCATGCACACACGTACACACAGCACGGGCACACACACAGCATGGGCACACACACAGACATACACACACACACACACACAGCACATGCACACACAATTACACACACACACACAAATGTGCACATAGCACAGGCACACACAAACAGTACACATACACACACATACACACACAGGCACATAGCACAGGCACACACACAGAGCACATGCACACACACACACACACAGGCACACACACACACACACACACACACACACACACACACACAATATGTGTATGGGTGCATACTCTCTGTCTTGATATTTTGCCTGTCTCAAAATAAGCCTGCAGTTGCCTTAACACTGTGCCGTTTTAGTAGCCTCATGCCACTTTGCTGTGTTCAGAAAAGTGACTTTCTTGTGGGTTAACTTTTACGAAGCAATTTGAGTAGGACCTGGGTTTGGTGTGCCTTGGACATGCGAGACACGGTGAACCACCTCCCGTCCATCCCCGACTTGGCAGCTCAGACGAACTAGGGGCTGGTCGCTGCTGAGCCTGTGAAGGGCTGCCATATGCCCGCTCTCTGCCAAAAGCTGAGAAGGCCAGCACCGCCTTCAGGACGTGACCCAGAGCGTCGACTTCAAACCCCTCTAGTTTCTTTGAGGTGCTGAAGGAGCCGATGGGGTGGAGGCTTCCCTCTGACTGGGGGCCTGCGGTGGAGTAATGCTAAGTGAAGGGAAGGAAGCCGTAACCACTGTCAAGGTCGATTAAATAACACCTAGTCTCTGGTAATGGGCATTTTCTGTTTGCTATTGATTGTGGAAAAGATTAGTCAGCGTATTCGCATAGCTTTGAAGCAGAATGTTTTGTTAGTGCTATGGTGCGGGGTGGAAATAGGACAAAGGCTGAGAGAACAAAAGTACACCGTCTGTACTTTTTCTGCATTTGCTTGTGGAGAATAAACAAGGATACATTTATTTAGTTGCAGATTTATTCAATATCTTCAATCTTGTGAATGTACATGAATCAGAGAAATGGAGAGGGGAAAATCACGCCATATCAGTTGATCAGTGCAAATACTAAATCTTCAACATTGCAAAGTATCATACATTTAAAACAATGCACTGACTTTGCAATCATGAAATTGATTTACTGGCCGTTGTTTTACGTAATCAAGAATTTCTCCCTTGTAAAACCAAAATGCAAAAATAAACCATGAAAACACGGGGCAGCATTGGCCAGATCCCCTCTCCTAAACCACCCATGTCCTTCCACTGCTAATATAAATAGCATTAGAGTCTTCAGTCTGCTCACAGAATGGAGAGCGGTGAAGTACCTAGCATTAACTTTCACAGACAACTGTTGGTTTAAAATACTCTAATCTGGTGAGGCAGGGGGGAAGAAAATGGGAAATTGGTTTATATTCAAATTGAAAACATCCAGCAAAAGAAAGCCGATTAGAATAGAAGACATACTCAGATGTTAATGGAGAACATTTGTCTGAGGAGCACTGGTCCGTGTTGCTTGACTCTGCACAATAATCACAAGTGCTTACTCCAGGCAAAAGATTAATGACAGAGCATAGTTTAGGAGGGAGAGAGAAAGAGAGAGGGGGGGGGGGGAGAGAGAGAAAGAGAGAGGGGGGAGAGAGAGAGAAAGAGAGAGTGTCACGGAGTACAACGAAAGGTGTTTGCAAAGTGGGGAATTCATTGTTGTGCTACTACTCTTTTAGAACAGAATCCGGCCGACAGCATGGCCGCTCACGGTGCTATCACCTCTCCCTCCGTGTGGAGTCTCATCATAGCAGATATAACACAGGTGCTTCCAACAATAATAATGGGCTCGGTCGGCCTGAAAGGCGGCCATTATCACCAAGAGCCCGTTCATATGCAAATACATAAAAATGATATTATGCAGGGACAAAACAACTGTGTTCCTTATTTTTGGAGTGACAGCCATATCATTTCCTGCCATGAAAGGGGTATCTCGTGTCCTTTGAATGGAAGTCGAGGAGTGTGTGGCTGTCACAGGGATTGAAAAGGAACTTAGTTGTGCATGAAAATATGAACACGTCCGTCCCGCCGTCTGGACAATAACCCAATTACAGGAGAGAGTGAATGTGAAATATCAGACTGAGATAACGCAATGAGGAGGGCCGGCCATAAAGCTAATAATGTGTTTTGCTCAGATCACAAGCAGCCATTAAACATGCATAGCCGATGAATGATTTATGGCATAAATAAAGTGGAGGTGCAGTCTTTGGCGGACCTCAGCCGCATCCCACCGTTTGAAATTCTAGCCTGCCCGCCGTCTTTCCCACGGAAACACGAGTCCAATCAAAGTCACAAATTTCCACCGAGGCGTGCGGGCGAGAGCGCCGCTCACCTTCATCGAATCTGAACCGACTTTGATTTGTGAGCGAGAAAACCATTCCATCCAGACGTTCAGGGCGTAGGAGTCGGCGTCGTAGTTAGGAGACAAGGAATAAAGGAACAAAGGGAATGGGATGGATGTGAGGCCGGATGAACAAACACCCCGTAGATGGGGACGCATCATAATCCCAGTACCCCTTTTCTCATGCACTCCGTCTGGCGTGTAACTCCCTTGGTGCAGGGGGGCGTCAGAGGGGGCTTCCTCCCTGGCTGCCTGTCCAGGAGCGCTGGCCTGGCTGGGAGCAAGGAGGAGCTGTCCTTGGTGCTGAAGCAGGCCCACAGAGAGAGAGGGAGGCTCACCAGCGCTCTGTAACCTCTGCTGAAGGCAGACAGTGCGGCTAGACACAACAGAGCCCCCCAATGGCACGGAGCAGAGAGCCACACTGTGTTGTTCTCCCCCGTCCTCTCTCGACGGATCATTACCCACGGAAACAAGGTCTGGGGTTCCCAGAAGCCTCTCTCTTTAACCCTCGAAACCTGTGTGGAAGGCTTAGCTCCAGTTAACGCCTACTGACAGGCGATAGACTCTGGTGCATGCGAGCTCATGTGTTTGTGGGTGTCTCAGGGCGTGTTTAGAGATCCATATAGTCTGTGTGCGGAAACGGACAAACGGACAATAAAGGGTCTTTTCCTCCCCGACGCTTACACCACCGCCCTGCTTCAGACTAGAGCTGGGCCCCAGTAGGACCCCCACCCACCCCCACCCCCAACAAGATAATTCTAATTGGCTCAAAGGCAGCCGTACCAGGGGAGAGCCGGCGATATGAGTCAACTACCCGGGGAGCTGACGCTCGCGCTCTAATAAATCACAGTGTTTAAAAAGTGATGGCAGCGCCGCAGCCCGCAAAGAGCGCCCCCATCTCGGCCTTATTTCAATTAGAGGTTCCGCTGAATGGCTAATGGAGGCTCGCACCTTACAGATGTCGGGGCCGGCGGCGGGTTTGGGGGGGTGGAGGGAGCGTTGGAGGTGGTGGTGTGGCGTTGTTCTGTGGCCAGGCCCAGCCAGTCAGCGTGTCCCCTAGCCTCCCTGGATGGGAGATTGGGTATTCATTTGCATTAGTATGGGGTGACTGGGAACGCGGCACAGGCTCACACCGGCGGACGGGTCATTAATCTGACTCTGATTCTCCGCTCTCTCTCTCTCTCTCTCTCTCTCTCTCTCTCTTCCCTCCTTTTTTCTGTCAAACACCTCGTGCCCCAACCACCTCCCCTTTCGCCTCACTCCAAAGTTCTTTCTTTTCCTCCCTCTCTATCTCTCCATTCCTCATTCTTTCTCTCATCCCTTCCTCCACCCCTGCAATTCTTTTTTTTCTCCTATTCTGTGTCCTCCGCCCTCACTTTCAGAATCTCTCTCAGTCTCTCACTTTCTCTCTCTCGCTCTCTCTCTCTGTCTCTCTCTCTCGCTCTCTCTCTCTCGCTCTCTGTCTCTCTCCTCCATGCAGGGAACAAAACTAGATTCATAGCTCTACTTAAAGCTTCATCCCGAAGAAAAAGTTGGCCGCCGGTCTCATCAGAGGGCAGGCGTAAAAGGAGGACGCCAGGTCCCAGTCTGTTCTCGGAGAATTAAGAACCCACTTTAAGACTTTGTCGCTGGGCATTTTTCACCCTAAGCTAACTTCATGAGCATTACGTTTTGACACGACTCTCAAGAGAGGCCGTGGTCTATAGCACAAAACTCCCCCGCAGCTTTGAAGCCCCTTATATTACATGCCCAGTAACCAACACCTTAACCGACAATAGAGAGCTACACCCTGAGAACACCATTACATAGATGTGGTCATAGTCCACCTTTAGCTGGTGAAAGAGAAAGAACTAGACTTGAGAAATGATACAGAGGCCTATCGTGTACAACGTGATGGAAGCAGGCACCACAGGTACCTGGAGTGTCTGTGTTTGTGAGTGTGTGTTTGTGTGTGCGTGTGTGTGTGTGTGTGTGTCGGTGTCGGTGTCGGTGTGTCGGTGTCGGTGTGTGTGTGTGTGTGTTGCAGGGGGTACTCCACACTCTCCCCTGTGTGTATGCGATCGTGGGTGTGCGCGTGTGGGGGTATGTGTGTGTGTGTGTGTGTGTGTGGTCTCCTGCATCTTGAAGTGGGCTCCCAGGGTATGTGAGAGAGTTAAAAATGGTAAAAATAGTCTGGCTTGGCTGAGGCGCTGAATGCTTTTCCTCTCGCTGAATGGAGCGGCAATCAGGCCTGACATTGTGTCGCTTTTCATGTCGCCAGCCAACAGCTGCTCGCTGCCTCTCCTCTCTTCTCCGACATCGAATCGCCGTGCCCGCCACATCTGAGGGTGCGGAGGGGTCTTAGGGGTGCAGAGCCATTCGTACCGCTGTGTTTTATCTCATAAGCATAGCTAGGAAAAGAGACGGCACACAAAACGTATCGAGTCATAACGTGCTGGAGGTTTTCATGTGCCCTGCAGTTTCTGGCAACTTCTTTGCCATTACGGTCTGGCTCAAAGCCTTGCTCCGTAAATGACTCCACAATGACTGACAGCGTATGTTTTGTCATATGTATTACTGATCAGTCCTCCTCTGCCACCAACACGGCGTAAGGCTGGCACAAGTCCTAGACTAAGACTGCCTGACTGGACCAGGTCTCCGCCGTGGTAACCATAGGTTACGTTCCCCAGAGGGCTGGTGGCCATGTTCATTTAATTTCTACCGCATGCAACAGAGGCGACAGCAAAAACAAAAGCGATGTTTCTCTGTCACTCTGTGTCCTTGATTCTCCCCCAGGCCACGCCAGCTCATTTCCACTTCTGTGGAATCGGAGCCCACCAGCTCTCCCAGGACGCGGCACACAAAAACAGGCCGACGACGTGCACACACACACACACACGCCGACACACACACGCCGACACACACACACACAAGCACATGCGCACGGCAATTGCCTCCGCCGGTTTTGTTGTTGTCAAATAAATCCTGTGATCCCGGCGGTACTTCAGAATGGGGAGAGTCTCTTCCCTCTGTTGTCTCCTGCCGACAGCGCGGGTTTCAGACAATCTCATTTCACCACACCCAGGTAGGAAGCTGGAGTTAGGAAACTACATTTTGCTGAGCCGTCAGAGATCAAAACTCTAGTCATAACAGTGTTTACCAATGGCCTCCTGGGCAATTGAGTTTTTTTTGGGGGGGAGGGGGTGTGCGCTGAAGGAATCGAGGCATCATTGGGAAGAGAGTTTCCCTCCGTATAGAGAAGTTACTCTGTGTTGTGTGCATCATATTTCATTCAGCCTCAGCGAGCTTGTACATAATTGAAAGTTCTCTTGAAGAAGTTTTAGATTTCCAGGAAGTTGCTGCTGGCCAGACTGAATGGAGATTCCCAGTGACAGCTACGCCCCGCAGCGTAGAACGGGAAGGAAAAGGACACAGCAAACACACCTATGGAAATTTTTCCACCGATTTTTTTTTTTTAACATTGCACACTTTTCTCTTTCCTCTGTGTTCATCGTGACGTACTCTCTGACAGGCCACCCTAGTTGAAGCACTGCTGATGAGTGACAGTGTAAATGTGGAGAGCAACGCAATGCTACGAGGCACAGAGCGGCCCAAAAGCAAGAGCAGTGACCCTCGTCCTCAGGTCAACCACATGGCCAGGGCTCAGACACCACACTTCAGAGTGACACTGTGACGGCGTGTGCTAGCGACGCAGTGTGAAATATGTTTTTTGGTTTTTATTCCCTCCATTGATCTTTTTTCCCTTTCCCCCCTTTGTTTTGGGGGGGCCGCTATCTATATGCAGATGCCTTGGCGCCGCGAGACGCATACTGAGGCCTGGATCCCGACTGCGGAGAAAGAGAGGGGTGTAGTGCAGCATACAAACAGAGAAACCCTCGGCAACCAAATCACTAACGATGCCCCGTTAACTCCCGCTCCCTCCTGACAAGAGTTATTAGCAGGAGAACAGGTGTCAGATTCCCACTTTTCCGGGGCAGACTTAAAGCTGCCGTTTGTCAGACTCTACTTCGGTGATGCTTCGCATCGAACTAATAGGAGTTTATTCCCTGTGGGAAGTGGCTGCTTCTTCTTTTCTGTAAACACATCAGGTGGCATTAGAGGACTTAGAGGGGCGCCGCTCACGGTCGGAAGACATGCCCTGTGATGGCTGGGTGGAAAGATGCAGGTATCGCGAATCAATCTAAAGAGATTTACTGTAGAGTTCGGATTCTGGATGCACAAGTGTACTATGTATGTGTCTTCACGAGTGTGTTTATTTGCTGCAGGGTGTGTGTGTGTGTGTGTGTGTGTGTGTGTGTGTGTGTGTGTGTTTGTGTTTGTGTTTGCGTAGGTGCAAAATCCATACAGCAGAGGCGTATGTTTCCCCTCCACACTGTACGGCCGTGCGGTTTTGAAAAAACAGCAGACGAGCGGTGCGAGATAATCCTGGAATATTCCGGCACACCGCCACGGTGTCGGGTGACTCCAAAGCGGGCCCGGGCTCCTCTGTAAATCCAGAGTGATTGTGCTCTACCAGTGACCCGGCGGGCCTCAGGCCCTGGCCCACCCCCACTCACATAAATCTTACCAGGCTTTATTCCCTCAAATCGGATTGGGCATCCGGGGGAAATAAGTTGGCCAGGCCCTGTGATCCATCAGTGTCCAGGGTGGAGCGTTAAGGTCGGGTGAGGAACTGTGTGTGTGTGTGTGTGTGTGTGTGTTTGTGTCCGGCCAAGTGGTACACCGCCCAAGGCACAGCAGGGGTCCGTCAAAAACACATACTCACACACGCACACACACACACACACACACACACACACACACACACAGAGATTCGCACACGCAAAGACACCCAGCCCCCTTGCTCTGATCAATAGCTTCTTATTTCCCCAGAAACCTTATTGATCTCTGGGCTAGGGGAGCAGTGTGAGAGCTACAGAGGCTGAGACACATTATAGGAGGATCAATTATTCAGCAGCCAACGCAACGCTATAGCTCCTTATGACAGATCGCCTTGTACACCCGCAGACCAGCGGTACGTAGGCAGCGTTTGATTCAACGGCCTCATTCTACTCCTCCATGGCTGGGTTAAGGGAACCAGCCTAGGTACTGGCTTTGGACGTCAAAGCCTGTGAAGGGAAAGAAAAGAGAAAGAAATGCGTGTGTGTATCAAAAAGAAGAAAACCCCTTTTATGCAAATGGAAAGTCTTTCATTAAGTTGTCTGAATCGTTAACCGCAACGCTATGGAGCGTTTTTTTGACCTTTTTACTCTCCAGGCTTTGAGCCCGCTCGGTTGGGTGTCTCTCAAAGCCGGCTGAAGCGCAACGCGGAGACAATGTGCCACACTTTCAAGTGAGGGAGGAAGGGCACCCGCATATTGAAATACTTGTACGAACTAAATACCTTTAGTGTACGACATTCCTCTCTCACAGGAGACGTGGCAACTGAAAGATTTCGGCAGGCTCAAAAAAGTGTCTGTAAGTATGTGTGTGTGTGGGGTGTGTGTGGGTTTGTGTGTGTCTGTGTGTTTACAGACACTCAAGGTAGAACCACTTGGCTCCTCGTGTAATTCGCTCATACAAAAATTCTCAGCCTCATCGAGTGATTTATCTCTATGACCTGGGGTCAGGATGCCGTGTGTAAGCGCTTTGTTAAAGCTGTCGTCTGAGCCCTGCTTTCCTCATATTCCGCCATAACAGTAAGAGAAAGTCCATCAGAACCAATGAGATAGATCAAGATACTCACGCCGGCATTAACTGCTCTCCCAGGGAGCCACAGCTCTGCTGAATGTACCTGCAGCGGGCGGGTGCTTGTGAGAAAGCAGCTCCAGGCATTTTATTGATCGCGGCTGGTACATCTTATCGGCTTTAATTCGGGGGGTTTCACGGCGGTGATCCTGTTTTGATGAGTTTGTTTTGAGGAGAGGAGAAGATAAAAGGAACTAGGCGATGATGGGATCCAAAACGAAGGCCCGTCTCATGTCCCACATCATCTTTTATGTCCATAATATCACTAGCTCTGAAATGGCTGAGCGACCTTCATAGGGGCAGGGGGAATTGAATGTGTGTGCGTGTGTGTGTGTGTGTGTGTGTGTGTGTGTCTGTGCGTGCGCGCATGTGCGTGCGTGTGTGTGTGTGCATGTGTGTGTGTGTTGGTGTATGGTGTTGTGTGTGTGTGTGTGTGTGGGGGGGCAATTAGTTGCTAATATGGACAGTTAAAATGTGTGGGGCATGCACGCTAAATGATATTATTTAAATAATCACTAAATGCTCCATTACACACAAAGAACAGATGTCTCGGCATAGTGTGATTACACACACACACACACACACAAACACACACACACACACACACACACACACACACACATGCCGACACACACACACACACACACACACACACACACACACGTAGCCAGCTCCCTCTTGGGTGCTCTGTGTAACAGCCCGACAGGGAGAGGTTGTCAGACAGCTGTTCAGCTCTGACCCTCTCTGCCCTCTTCTGCGGTTCTCCCGGGGATGTTGTGGCCGGTCCTTACCCAGGGGAGGGTAGGGGAGGCGGGGGAGAACGGCCTGTGCATGGCCTGGCTGGACCTGCCTCAAACACTACCACAACCCGAATTAGCACTTCAGTCACTCTCCATCGTGACAAACACCCACGCATGCAGAGCCGGCCAAGTCCTTTTTGGTTCCCTGGGCAATTTTTCTTCTTTTCTTTTTTTTTTCTTATACAGAATGGAAGCAAGGTTAGTGTCGCTTGCTCTTGTGAAAGGTCCAGTGTGCGTCACCTTTCTTGTGTTGAGGCAAAGAACGCGGAACCCTTCATGTTTACGTGGCATTCTTTTGAATTCTGAGTTTTTTCTCTTTCCGTACCTATCCACCAACTACAGGCCCAATGTTCAACACCTTCATGGAGGTGTGCAAAGCTCCCCGCAAAGGGCTCTGGTGTCCGTGAAGGAAGCGTGCCAAAAGCGGGCCTCCAGGCTCCTAAGGGGACTTCCCTTTGCTCGCTTAAGAAGCAACACATCTCACTGACTCCTCAGCCTCCCCAGTGTTTCCAAGTGAGTCCATTGTCATCAGGGTATACACCGTGCCACACCCGACCTCCCTGCTTACCCACTAAAAACCCATGGGCCAACTGTGTGTTCCCTCACCCCACATAGGGCATCGATTCAGGGCTTGGGGTGGGGTTGTTCTCTGACGGCTATGAAAACCCGAACCATCACAACAGCACGCCAGTTATGACAGTGGAACATGATTGCACAGCTTTTTCTCATGCATCACGGAGCCATCGCCATCGCAGGAAATCAATTGCCAGCTCCCCCTCTCCCTCTCGCCCGCTCCCCCTCCATGCGGAGCCCACCTTTTTTACGGTTTAGTTGTATTGTTTTTACAGACCATTCATTCCCACAAAAGACTGGTGAAACGGTTGCACAGGTACTTGATAGTTGAATTAAGCTTGACTGAGGAAGTGCAAATCACACAGAAATCTCCAAATAGCTCTCATTCTCTCTCTCTCTCTCTCGCTCTCTCTCTCTCTCTCTCTCTCTCTCTCTCTCTCTCTCTCTCTCTCTCTCACACTCACCCACACACATGATTTTTCTTTGGTAAAGGAAAAAGGTCCTACGTCTTTCACATACTTAGCTGGCCCATTCAGATCAGTCAGCTCGGGTCAATCCCGACAGAACAACAGGCTCCTCCATTTGATGAACACCTGAGGCTTGGACTGGGCTGCTCACTGGGGGAGGATCTGCACTCTATTACTCTGGCCTGACATCTCCCACCAGGCCTGCTGACAGCCTGACCAATCATACAGGCATCCAGAAGGGATCGACAGACAAAGTCATTTGTTACTTTGAGCCTTTTTTCTCCTACTGGAGTGTACGTGTGCTTGTGTGTATGTGTGTGTGCTCGAGACTGTGCAAACATTGTGTGTGTGTGTGTGTGTGTGTGTGTGCCCTGGAACGTGTTACAGCTAGCAGAGTGTTTGTCTGTGCTATGTCCCTACAGAAACAGATGGACTTCAAAGTGCTGTGCTGTCCAACAGGGCCTCCTATGGGAGGGGGTAAGGGGGAGGACACACACCAACACCCACATACATAAGCACGCATGCACACACATACACCCACAAACCACTCGCACCACACACAACAGAAGCAATGTGGGAAATCCACATTCTGCTGAAAGGGAGAAGGTGATCATGTCACTGAACTGCCAATAACGCCAACAGTAACACATTTCCTGAAATTCAACCATTTTGGCACTTGATGCTACAATGATACCACCACACCCGTCAATATCTGAATGAATGCCTGCAGGCAGGTCTAGACATTATTGTCCCGTAACGAACATCCTAGGAAAGTAGCTGAACTCTGCTGTTCTGTGCTGCTCGGCTGAGAAGTACCCCCCCCCACCCCTTTCTCCTCCCGGGTTCTTAATTACTCCGCAGCCTGGCAGCTCAAGTGTAGCCCATCCCCTATCCCTGGCACGTTAAAGCCTAATGATTTGCATTTGTAATCATTTATCCGGTCATTTGCTAGAGTAAATGCAAGCAGCAATTTGCTTTTCTTGCTCCATTGTTCCCGTTTATTGCAGCTGCTGTGCGGCGGGGGCTCTGCGTGTCCTGCACGCGTGAGCCGGTGCGAGAAGGAGAGAGATAGCATGCGCGCGTGTGTGTGTGTGTGTTTGATTAATGCAGCCTGTTAAAGTGTTGAGCAAGGGGAAATTATACCGCTGCTTATGGCCAGGTTTCCTCCATCTGCTTCTAAAGCTGGTGTGTTCTCAGCACCGATTCATCGCCGTAATGGCGCATTGTTCCAGGAGGAACACGTCTTATTTCAGAGTCGCTGGTCCTGCGACGCGTCTCAAATCAAAGGTCAGATGTCCAGAGTCAACGGAGAGAGTCGCGTTCCCTTCCTCATCCCGCTCATGTTTGTATCTGAACGGTAATCAGTCTGTCACATAGAAGTAAAAGCAACATAAATGTCATTGACTCTGACCTTGGCCTTGATAAGGAAAAACACCAGCTTGTTATGAAAAGTGTTAACAGTTACTTTGACAAGATGTTTGATCAGTTAGATAAAGTTTTGATAACAGTCACTGAAGCCGATAGCAGTGACATTGAGGCGGTGACAATACAATTAACTTTATTTCAAGAAACATGTCCAGACTGTTTTTTTCTCTCTATTGATGACAACAGAAAAAAAACCCTGATAAATATCTGAGCTACTGACGGCAAACGAGAGCTGATCCAAATGAACAAAAAACCCATATCCGACCCAGCGCTGTCTTTAGAAATCCCAGGGACCAGTTATTAATATTACATGCAGATCCTATGGAGCCCCCTGAAGAGGGGCTGGCTAGCTGGGACAACTTTACCTGTTGTCTTCCCGAGTAAGGCTCTCGTTAAAAAATGAACACCACCGCTAGAAATCTCCGCATATGAAACACGCTCACCTAAACAGAAATTATTTCAAGACAGAAGCTTTGCCAAAATCTACTTTCCCATCTTATATGCTCTTTCATCTCTCCTTCCTCTCATCTATATTCCTGGCCTTCCCTCCTCCTTGGAATGCTCAGGGTCTCGGAGAGCAGACAGTGCAACGTTTCCCTCCGCTCTCATTTGTCCTTCAACGACATCAGAGTTAATTATTCCCGGCCCCTCCCCCTCTCGCCCCTCTTTCTCGCAGGCAGGAGGGAAGGTGGGAACCTGCCTGGAAGCTGCTCAATAATTAAAAACTTCAAACTTTCTCCAGCAAGAGGAAGAGAGCGAGCGGCAGAAACAATAGAGAGAAAGAAGAAAGGTTAAGAGTGAGAAAGAAAGAGAGAGAGACAGAGAGAGAGAGAGCATGAGAGAGAGAGAGAGAGAGAGAAAGAGAGAGAGAGAGAGAGAGAGAGAGAGAAAGAGGGAGAGAGAGAGAGAGAGAGAAAGAGAGAGAGAGAGAAAGAAAGAGAGAGAGAAAGAGAGAGAGCGAGTGAGAGAGAGAGAGAGAAAGAGAGAGAGCGAGTGAGAGAGAGAGAGAGAGAGAAAGAGGGAGAGAGAAGGGGTGAGGGGGGAGAGCACAAACTGAGGTGAAAAATAGAGAGGCAGGAGAGAAAAAGAACCACAGAGAGGTAGAGGGGTGGGGGGGTGTAAAGGTGTGGGCACACCCCCTGAGCTAGATAGAGAAACGAAGAGAGCAGAGTAGAGGAGAAGGGGAGCGAGACAGGCTGTAGATCCATTAGTCTGCTGCCTTATTAACACGCTGGTTCATTAATCATCATTAACACCGGGCCGAGACACACACTAAGGAGACTATCCAGGCATGGACTGGTACACCTGCCGGCGAGCCCCATCAATTCACACACACACACACACACACACACACACACACACACACACACACACTCACCTACGCTCACGCAGACCGACAGACGGACAGGACGGCCCTTAATCTCCCTCTACTTTAGAACTCTCTCTCAACCTCTCCGCCCTTCCCTCTCCACTCTTACCTGCCGTACTGTCCCTCAGGTCCGCTCCGCTCCGCTCGGCTTGCTGGGTTTGCCTGGAGCTTATCCCTCTGCATCAGAACGGTGATTTAATCTCTCTCATTCCTTTTCCACTTCTCTTCTCCGCACACACACACACACACACACACACACACACACACACCCACACACCCCGTGGGCCGTTACCCTCAGGCTGCAGACCCCATCAGCAGTTGGGACTACGGTTGGCTTTACCTAATTCCCTTTTATCTCAGTGTGTTCTATCCAACTTCCCTTTCAATCAAAATGGGCGCTCAAGCGTAGGGAAATGTCTGCCTGCTACGGCCCCGCTGCTGTCCCAGCTAGACGGCTGTGTGTGCTGGCTTGGCGCTTATTCTAGAGTTCCTGCATGTACCATCCGTGTGTGTGAATTATGCATGGCGTATGTGTACAGTAAGTCTCTTCAGACCATGTATATGTGCAGTATCTACAGCGTGTATGCTCGTATGCGGGGTGGGACATCCCCCACCCGGCACCACCATGGTTAGCTGCCCTAATGTATCCGTCAGGATGTGCTCTCCCTGCCAGGCTACTCCCCATCAACCCTAATACGGACAGACTGGGCAGATGGAGGCTTGTGAAAACCACAGGGGCTACAGGATGGAGAGGAGACCGGACTCGCATGCACGGACACAAAAGCACCAGGGGGAAGGATGATAGGAAAACTGCATTTTTGGATCACTGGAAAAACTAAAAAGGGATGTGTTGGTTTTTCAAAGCAGCCAGTAAACCTGAGACACTATTAAAGATAAAAATTTCATGTCACATGAATAATTTTAAACTGAACAGCATTTTATTTAAAGTTTACTACCTGCTTACTTGTGGCAAATCCATGTGTATGTGGTTTCTATACAGAAAATATACGTATACTATGTATACTGTATATATACTGTGAATATACCTTACTCGTATCTATCAGTGACACCAAATCCAGGTATAAATGGTTTATATATATACAGTATATATATCAAATGTAGAATATACTTTACTTGTATCTATCAATGACAAATGGCTAAAGCTTATGTACAGGTTTCACATGCACACCTGGCTTAACCACATGCAGCTTTTGTTTTCTGTTCTACAGTAAGTCGTATTTTTGTTCTGTCTAGAATTGTCTCTGTTTGTTTACCTCTGTCTGAACCGCTGCGGCTCACGTTGGCTTTGTAGACGTTGGTGCAGCACCTTGCATCACTTTCAAGTTCCAGTCCATGCCACAGCCTTTCTCTGACTCCCAGGCAATAAAGTCAGAATTGCTAATGGATTGAATTAGAACATCTTCTTCTCCATCACATTATGGCGGGAGCGATGAAGGCAGCGCACACTCCGCTGTCTTTCATCCCATCCCCCCTCTCTCCGCTGTCTTCCTGTGGCTGATCATTGGTCTGGAACTGCAAGCCAAGAACGGGCCGCGGCGGTCAAGGTTGTCCTGCTTTCTTCCCGCGAGCAGATGTCTACAGACACGACGGATGACTTGATTCGGTGTAATTGGAATGAGTCAGCGAGCCAGCCAGCCAGCGTATCAGTCAGTAGGTAAAGCAGGAACATCTGGGCATCTGTGGGAGTCTGAAGGCTGAAATGTTGGGTTTGGATCAGAACGGATGTTTTGCGATTTTTAAAATGGATGCTTTCAGAAACTAACGAAATGCGAAGCTATAAGAAGTGAGATTCAGACCCGCTTTAAAGATAAACACTAGACGTATACGGTAAATCCATTGATACAGTTTAGACTGTAGGCCATGTGGTGGACGTTGGTATGAGGAGGTATCCAACCGTATTCTGTACGTTAATCATGACTGGCTTACTGGTGTAAGTGGTGGTATGCAAATGCTGCTGAAGATCATTAACGTTTACCTTGGGCTGCTTAGAAATTCAAGTAAGTAAGTTAAGGTGAGTGGAATATCAAATAGTTTTTTAATAGCAGTAGGAACTCATTACTCCCGTAGGCCTGATTAAATCCACATCTACACAGTCATCTAGTAATGATGAGGGAAGAGTCGCTAATTGGTTCCTGGAAAAAAAAAAGGAAAAACCAACCGAAAGTCCCGAATGCATAATTTTCCCTAGTTCAGGGATTGACGGCTACTTGGCACATTTACCTCACACACTTTCTGAATGGAAGGCATTGGGGTACAAAATGATGAGTGGTAAGGAGATTGTATTGACATTTCCACTTAGAGGAGAGGTTTAATTAAACATCCCGTGGGATTTAAAAGCAAGGAGGATCCATTTCTGTTTCCAATTAACCTTGTGGAGGGACTGAACATGCTCCCCTTCCACCGGCCCTCACTATTCCTGTCAGCTCTCTGAGGCACCTGCCGGAAAATATGATTTCGGGTCCAGAAGGGATAGCATTACCATGGGCCGGTTCCTCAGTGCCGTCTATGGCGTCGCGCGGTTCATATTTAATGTATTTCTGTGGCGATGTCCTTGCAGAGCCCATCCTTCAGACGCCAGCTAAACGGTCTTTTAGATGAGCGGCGGTACAGTCGTATAATTAGGGGACGGATGGAGGTGAGATTTGGCAAAGGGCCATTATGTATTATATTTAGTAAACAAGTGGGTGATTCTAATTGGCTTCATTAAATGGGTGTGGACAAGGCGTGCTGAAATGAGAAAAGTCACCATTTGGCAGATGGTATTTAGCTGCAGGACAAAAATAATCTGCTTTGACAGCCTAGTGGGAACCACTACAGGGGAGAAACAGCAAGAACATAAATCTCCCACTTTCTGGGGACGCTGGTGAATTGGTCCACATGAACTCCTAGAACTTTGAAATGACGGGTAAACGGTCGAATACACGCGGTGCAGAATGTAGCCCCTGCGATCTGTCCTCTACACCTGAAGTGAGCTTACGCAGACCTGGTTGAGATGCCACAGAAGGAAGAGGCTCACAGACACTCTGGCAATAGCAGTTTTCCCAACATTCTGAGCCAACGTTGATACAACATTTCTATATTAATCCAAATGCAATGCAGAGGATCTTTAATTGAGTTTGTGTGTATACACATGTGTGTGTGTGTGTGTGTGTGTGTCCATGATTGTGTAAACATAGGTTCATAGCACGGAAACCTTACCCCACGTGAACACTAACCTATCCAGTCTCCTGATTCATCCTTCCTTTCTTTTCGTGCACCCTCACAGATTCCTTTCTGCACACCAAGTGGGCAGCTTTAGCTGAGCTACGCTGAGGACACAACCCTGAATATTTCCTGGCATGTGAAGTCCTTCACTTCCCCTTTAGACATTATTCAAGCAAGGCTCAGGGAAGTCATGCGGGGGTAAACGGTTTGACCTATCAAGGTGCCAGTAACTACAACTGAATCCTACAAGCTCCTGATTGAAGATCGGCTCACGTTTGATTTAACGTTTGATTAAGCTAATGACACCCACAGTACAGTATAGTCCACTTGGAATTGGTTTCATTGAAGGCTTCAGGCACGCCATGACATTCATCCCCTTTGAGTGTCATAATACATATCTTTTTTGAATCTCATTGGTTGCGCATTTGCCCAGTCTCATTTCACACTTTACACTTTACAAGTTGATTACTTTTCACACTGAGGCATTTGGTGTTCCAGAACGTTATATTAAGAACAAATAAAAAATCTGCAAATGTTGTGTTATTTGGTCACACATAGAGTGCCTTTAATCTTTCTTTTGTCCTCAATTATTTTAGTATTTATAAAAAAAGGTGTTGTTTTATATGTGGTTCATATTGTGGGGCATAAAAAAACTGGCACAACCTAGCACCTTCCTTAATGATCAAATCATTGTGCTGTTCAGCTCTGTATTGGATTCTCATTTACTGTATTCTAGACCAGGGAAAGAGGGGGGCTGGTCCCAGAGGAGAGGAATGAGTTTGCTCCAATTGCTCGTTGTTCCCTCACTCCCTCGCTCCCTCCTTTCTTGCAGGTAATGATCTGCTCTGATGGACTTTCCCTCCGTCTCAGCTCCTCCTCTCCTCACTGGGCGAAGGTTTTCTTGCCCCTCCTCTCCACCACCCCTCTCGTAACGTTGCCCCTCTTTCCCGGTTGGCCCTCGGCAGCTCGTTCTCCTCGCTCATCTCTTTCCACCTTGTCTGTCGGGATCAGAGCTATCTTTAGGGCACGGCGGCTACTTGAGATCACAGCTATGGTCCAGCCATCCCCAAATGTTAGCGGCATCTCTCCTCTAGCCTGTTTGACACCAGGACCCGCCCAGCAGCCACACTCCACTCTCTCAACCTGCAGCGAGCTGGCTGCACTTTAACTCCCCCCCCCCACTTTTCTGCCCACTTCCTCTCTTTGTTCTCCGGCTCTCATCCGCTCCCTCCCCTCCTCTCATCCGCTCCCTCCCCTCCTCTCATCCACTCGCTCTCCGCGTGTCCTCCACTGCTCCCACACTCTGTTCTTCCTGTCTACCTTTGTGTATTGTCTGTGTGAGACCTCACACTCCTTCTAACAATGCACACACACACACACACACACACACACACACACACCCGCGCCTTCAGCTCCATCAATGTGAGAATCTGTCCGAGATCCTGTCGCACAGTTTTAAACCACTGCCACTTCTCTTTGAGAACTACTTCAATAACTGCTCCATGAGAACACTTCCTGCCCCCCGACCCCCCCCCACACACACAGTAAGAGCAGTGAATAACTGTTATAGTTTCTAACAGTGTATACCCTGTATTTATTACGTACATATTACTCATCTGTACTTTCTATAACACAACATTGTTCAGTTGATCTGCACTGCTTTTATTTAAATTGTATTGCTCTTGTATAGGTTTTATGTAAGCTTCTTTTACTCTTTACTTGTATTACCGTGTAACATTGCGGAACTGATGGGTTTACATGTCTTTGTCATCATATGGTACTGCACCGTGTTGTACTGACATATGACCAAAAAAACCTAACTTTGAACCTTCCTCCCCTCTTTCAAAGTTTCTCAAATAATGTGAGGAAGGGGGGGCGGGGGGGGGG
>JAVQIZ010036477.1:0-65415 GCA_036023535.2 Galaxias brevipinnis
AATTTTTTTACAATCCCTAACAAGCGTTGACCTTTACTATATAGCATACGTTTCAAAACTCTTAACACAGCAACAGACCTACATCACACAATTAGCCAAATACTACATTTTCTGCTCAAAACCACATTTTGTTAATTAAATACAGACTATACATTTCAAAATTTTAAATAACTTTGTCTACATGTACTAACTCTGTGAAAACACAACAGACCAGACTCAATATTAAATAATTTTGTCAAAACACTAGCACACGTTTTCTATCCAAGAGAAACATAAAGTCAATCAATCATAACAGAACAACTTTCAAAACATTGATATTTGATGGCATAACAAAAACTGAATTACTTTTTATGTTTCAGTTCTACCTGCATACAGAAGACAGAAGACAGTATGATATGCCATGGTTTACTGTATTACATGGTCTATGATGGTGGCTCTTACAGTATTACATCAGGGACAACAGCTCTTACTATCCACTGACACCACCATACATTCATACTCCTCTCCCCTTCTTCTCCTTCTCCATTGTCCTGTTCTGACTTCTCCTCTGCCTGGTCCAGCTTCTCCTCTCCCTGGTCCTCTCTCTCATCCTACTATTCCTCTCCCTTGTCCAGACATTATTTTTCCATCACCTCTCCTTTGGGTTGTTCTGTATCCACATTGAACAAAATCTATCCAAAATGTCCCCTGTACATGTCAGTGAAATAACCTTAGTAACCTGGCTATGTATTGATTTACATTTGGACTCAGATGTGGTTGGTTTACACAACTTACAGTAAATCACTTATTTTCCAATGTTTCAATGATATGTTCATTCCAAAATGCTTCTCAGATGTGTCAATATATCTTTAGAGCTGCTGTTGTTGCAGAAGTACAGGATTCATACTGTATTTAAGATTTTGAATATTGTGCTTTAATTTCTAACACGGGGTGTGAAATCATTTGTAAATAAGTCAAGAAAGATCCATCATTTTGGTATTGGGTAAACATTTTTGAAACGTGTTAATTGATTGTATATTGTGTGAAAACAACACGGATTGTGTTAATGGTATCGTCCACAAAGATGGACGTTGTGCTTATTGTGTTTAGAGTTTTGAAAAAATTTACAGAATGTAGATACATACATGCAAAAGTATGTTAGCAATTGTAAAAAGCTGTAAACTGATTCCGAGGTTTTGGAAACTGGTGGAGCTGATATAGAGGACTGGAGAGGGCCAATTTATTTCCAGAGTATGGAAGAGTATCAGCTGTGCATTTGGCACCCTTAAAATGTGAAAACAGAAGCCTAATTGAACCAGAAAAGTTGTAATAGCAATCTATTTGTTTTGCTTGCTTGTAAAACGCATGGATTTGTTAAATATTTTCTAACAACTGCAATTTAGATTTCTAAATTCAAAAAAAGTTAAAATGGTTTAGGATTAATGGCAGGCCTATTTCTAGAGATATTTTTTAAATTGTATTTCTGTATGTGTCTGTATATGTCTGTATGGTATGTATACTCCTTTTTATCTTATTTATTTTTATAGTTTGGAGTGTGTATTTTATTAATCTTCTTCTCTTTCGTTACTATACTAAAATGATTTGCTTATTGCAATTAATGATTTTCTTTGTGTTTTTGTTATTGTAACTGATTAATATATTCTGCCTTTAAACAGGGCACTGCTGGAAAAGAGACCTAGTCTCAGTCAGTTACCCCTATCTATAGCCCTGTATAAATAAATAAAAGCATGAAAACTTGTTTGGATCATTTATTGATACAACATGGCTATTCTGCCTTAGTTTTATCAAATGTAAGAGAACAAAAAAAAAAAACAATCACGCAACAAGCAAAAGTACCTGGCCCAACCTCGTCAGGTAGCTACACAGCTGTTACTGTGGGGGCACCGCGTCCGACTTCTGCAACCACTGGTGGATCATGTCCGTCTTCCTGTCCCTGGACGAGCTACTCCTTGTCCCGTCGTTGAGGGTGACGACCTGCTCAGCTTGATTAGGCTGAGAGGACGAGCTCTCAGAAGGTATCCCCCCTTCCTGAAAAGTGGTGAACTTTAACCTCCGGTCCTGCATGCTCTTGAGCTTCCTGTAAAAGACCCTGCAGCTGAAGCCTTCCCTCCATCCCTGGTTGATGTGAGCGAGCAAGGACCCCAGGTGGTCATAATACCGCAGGCATCCGGAGCATTTGTACTTCCTCTCCCCGCACACGATTTCTGTGGCTGTGACTGCACGGATAAAGAGGGTGTCCACTTGCCCACAGGGCGCTGTGTGGTGCTGTGGGACCGATTGGTCTGGTCCGGCACAGGTGGAGATGGAGGACTCATCCATCATGGAACAGTCTTGGGGGTAGGAGTAGCTGCAGGGCATACTATGGGCAGAGGCTTGGGGGAACGCTTGTTGGGCTCGGCTGGGGTGGCTGGTACCAATCTTGGAGAGGAGGTCAGAGAAGAAGGGGTTGAGTCTGGATTGGGGGTCCCGCGTAGGCTTGGGGTGCCCTTTCGGACAGTCCGAAAGGCTTTCACAACCTGTGCAGACAGCAGGCACCTTTCAATCCCATATATTGTGACTAGGTTTTTACAGTGCATTGAAACAGTAAAAGAATACATTGCAACGGCATGTCAAATGTCAACCATTTTAATGAAGGTGATAGCAGCATTTTCCAAATGATAAAGAGTTCTTCACGTGCCGAAAATTCAAAGCATAGAATAACATGGTGCTTGACAGTTAAAAGTGGGGTAGGCAGTTTTCTTTTGGCATAACTGGGCAAAGATTCCATATTAACCGTGCAGCATATTGCAATTCATGTGGTCAGAGAAAACCTCTACTCCTGCCCTCCTCTTGGCTCTGTTTACAGGCTTCAGAAAATCTAGCCCATGACGGTAGACTTTGGCCAATCACAGGTCATTTCAGAGAGAGGGTGTTCCTATTGGCTGTTCTACAAATACAGACGCAAGTCCACATCCCTTCAGACAGTGAAAGTGTGATTCAATGGTGGACAATCCTGAAAAAAAAGTTGCTATTCCAGCATTGGCAACTGCCTACACTACTAAGCAACTCCAAAAGAGAAAGATGGACTTATGAAAAAGAGAGTATACACGCCATAGAACACGTGTAAATATCAGTGAAGCGTTTCAGAGATGGAGAGAACTCAGAGATTGTGTCGACCACAATTTGGATTTGGAGCTTGCTGTTGGCTCGCTGATGGTTGCCTCTGACTCTGGTCAACCTGAGCAACCTTGTGGTATGCACGTATGAAGCGCATGCATATGCCCGTGCTCATCTGTTGGGAGGGGTTTAGGATCGGGAGAGCTGCAGGGGGAGGGCTGTATTTTCAAATTCAGGTGTTTTTTTGTCTTTTCCAGAAAACTGCCTACCCCACCTTTAAGGAAGGTAGCACGGGAGGATGGAGTTACAAAGTCCAGTGTTTCGGCTAAGCATTTTATTAAGCAACTCCTCCCGTCATTAAAATAAAAACACATGTAAACAGAAATTATGTGGCTACTGACTTTTTTTTTTTTTTTTTTAAATACTGAATACTTAAACATATCTAATTACTCATTTAGAACGTAAGTTTTTAAATGTTTAGTTCTCTAAACAAAGTGTCCATGCCCAGAACAAGCTGTATATGGAAATTGTGGGTTTGAATATAGTACAGTGTGAAAAGCTGTAAAGCTGACACAGATGTATCCATAGAGATAGAACACTTCTATCTCTATGGCTGTATCAAGCACTGGGGTATTTATGTCACAAAGGGACTCATGACGTAAAATAGTACAGAAGGGCACACGGCTGGACAATTTGAAAAGATCACTACATTATTGTGTCCCCACTGAATTACCACGAGAACTTACTGATACAAAACAGTTACCATAATTTACAAAAATATAAAACATGAAGAAACTGTCACTGTCCCTGTCCCTGTCCCCACGTATATGTACAGATCAAAGTGGCAAACTATTTGAGTGGCAAGCGTAATACCTCTGTCTGGTGAATGATTATGATCTGTTGGGTCATCTGTTGGGTCATTTGTTGGGGAACCAAGCTTTCGATAATTCCCCTTCATGTGGTACCTTGGGAGGTCAAACTCTAAAAAAATTATATAAATACATATGTACATATATATAAAGAGAGGGACAATAGTACAAGGCAAACTACATTTAGATAACATAGACTGCAACTGTCAATGTAGCCTTGAAGTAGATAATCCAACACAAGAGCTAGTTCCAAGTAGCTAGCTTTTTGAGTTTAACCATCTCTTAAGTGCTGCAAACAACTAACATGTTGCAATCTCACCTTGAATTTTTTTCACAACAAAGTCCATTGGATTTGGGCTGTCAATCTAGGCTACAGTTCAGCAAAAAAAAGTAAAAGCTTTTGCATGTTTGCATCTTCAAACATTACATTTCCTTGTAACCTGGGAAACTGGAATTCTGTCAAATTAAAGGCTTCTGTCCATAAAAATAGAACAAATGATGTAACAATGAAAATTGCAACCGTGCTGAACCCCTGGTGTTGAATGGAATGGAAAATACTTGTAGTGTGACACAATAAAACTCACTCACAATAAAACAAAACTATAAAAATAAAGATTATTTTCACAATAAAGATCAAATAAAAAGAGGGTGTATATAATAGGCTATAGGAATACAAAAAAGTTATAAAAGCACAAAGGCCAACCAAGTGGCCAATCAAGTGTAGCATCACCAATTTAAACTGTCCTTGAATTTAGAAATCTAACTGCAGTTGGTAGAAAAGATTTCCTAAACTCCTTCTACAAACTTACCTTTTGAACAACATGCCAGTACTAAATTGGTTACCCAGTATGAAACTTTGGCCTGACAACCAAATAAAGATAAATTGCCGTTGTTTTAAGTGTAAAAGGCCACGTTAAATCTACACACCAAACAAAACTGCACAGAAGCAACAGAGCTTACAACCTTTAGCGAGTCTAATTCAGGTGAAGTCGAGGTGGTGAAGGTGCTGGTACAGGTCGTTGTTCCTATACACGCACAAGGCTACTGTGAGTTCGATGTCCATTCCAGTTCAAGGATGACCTGAATCAATCAGTGGACAGTGTAATAGCAAAGAAAATGAATGCTACTGTACAACGTACTAATCACCCAGCAGCTTCTTTGAGAGGGACCTGCCTCAGGGAGGTCATCTCTGCGTCTAGAGCGCATATGTTTACTGCACCGTCTGGAGTCTCTCCTGAAAGTGAAATTGTGTCATCTGATGTATGCAGCAAGCAGCCACTGCTCGTCAGCTCTACTGGGTATTGGGGATTACATAAACTAAACTGACAGCAGTGAGTGACTGTATGTGTGTGTGTGTGTGTGTGTGTGTGTGTGTGTGTGTGTGTGTCATTGGTTATGATTTCTCCTGCCCCACAGCAATCAAAGGGTCTTTCGGAGTCTCCAAAGAGTTGCACAGTAGTGAGGTTTGATTAGCATTATCGTTAGGGACATATGGGGGTGTTGGCTTGTACACTGGCCTGAAGATTATATGCAAGAGATGCATCCACATTGAAATGGATCTGATTTAAGAGTTGTGTTTTTTTAAGGACCACGGTCTCGAGGCACGTGAAGATGTTGTTGCATACTGCACACGTTGCAGAGGCACTCTGCAGCCTGGCACTCAGGCTTAGTGGCGGAGTGGTGTCATCTCAGCATAAGCGGCTGTCAGACCATCAGTGCTTCTTCCTGTGAGTTCCTCACTGAGTGCATCCATCTCACTAAGAGAGGCACCAAGGTAAGACCCAGGCCGTCTCCGGAAAAAACGTGGTTAATACCGTCCCCCCCTCGTAAACAGGCTATGGTTTTCTAAATGTGTCTGAGGGGGGAGGAAGCATGCCAGTGATGCGCTTACACTGGGGGATTCTTGTTTTTTTAGGCAACTGTCAAAGTCGTTGCTATAGAACATGAAGTAAAAAATAATAATAAAAAAAAAACACGTATGCAGTTCACTGGTCCCTATAGTGTTTTGTAGAGAGATGCAGCAACGCCGTTCTCCTGTGCGCCTGTATCCGCGAGAGGACAGCAGATGACACCTCAAAAAGGCATGGCCCACGCAGCCCACTCACATGAAATATCCAACAGCAGAGCATCATGAATGAGTAATTGAGGAAGACTGCAGGGCATCGCTGAGACGCGAGGGGGAACAGAGGGACTTGGCGTGAGCTCGACATTTCACCATATCACTCAACAGCTGGTGTTCAAGCCAATTCGATATGGCTGGAACATTCTCTCTCCATCTATTCATCTCCCTCCACATCCCTCGTTCACTGCAAAACGCAGCGAATAAGAATAGGAAGGAGAAAGATTAGTTGACTTAGTTTAAAAAAAAAAAGGTTTCCAACATAAATCATTAGGTTAATTGTTTTTAAGATGCAATTTAAAAACTCTGTTCTATATAGAATATTCGGTGACATTGAGTGTCCAGAAGCGCGTCTAAATTAAATGTATTATTATGTTTATCAATAAAATAAGAATAATTACCAGTTATTGTTGTTCACAAAAAATACACACAAACATTTTAAATTAATCAAGGTTTTACTATGTTAACCTTAAAGTGACAGAAAATGACATGAATCAGGTGCGGTCCATTCAATGGAACCTAGAACATACAAAATATATTTTTACTCAATTAAATCCTTCATGTTTCCAGATGACATTTAAGGCCACCAGTTATATCAAAAGCATATAGAATTTAAAGACAAAAAGCGAAGTCCCAGCATCAGAATCAATTCAGCAATTTTAACATCAGTATCGACATTCCAATATTTATGTTGCTCCTTCTGGCCATTGTAGAGGAAAACAGCCTCATATAGCCAATTACAGTGAGTGACACCACAACGACCACAACGACCCACTTAACTTGCTCAGGTGTTTCTTCCAGTCATACAGCATCTGGCTTACTCGCACAGCGTCACATTTTATGACACAGCCTTGTATGATATAAAAGCCATGGCTCTATGACCTGTCTAAAATATATTAAACCCAATGGCCACTTATCCATTTTAGTGAGGCCGTATACCATATCATATTAGCATACAGTAGAATAGTACAGTAAAAGATGTTTTACTACACAAGACATGCCTGGAATAACAAATGGCTGTTGGTCAAATAAATAACGCTGTTTAAGAAGAGGTAGTGGGCTATTTATATCACTGGTGCAAGAACAGGTCTCTTCCTCAGAGATGGAAATCAACAAAGGCAGTCAGAGAATTGTTACTTTAGAACAATGCGGCCAATTACATGTACAGAAACGTTCTAGAGATATTTCTGTTATTATATCTTCATTAGACACACTCTAATTAAGATGTTTTTTATCGTCTATGCCTAGGCATGAACTGATTGTGTTACGCAAACCCAATAGAATGTAAACCACAGAAACAACCTGTTACAGCTCCCCTTAGAACAATGTGGTTACACACGCATCAAATCAACATGGAAAATCAACAAAGGATCAATATTTCAGACGATTGGCTTTTTCCAGCTGAGACAAATTGACGTGTAAACAACCATCTCAATGTGGGGGGGATACTGCTCAAGGACAGCTGGGCTTCTATAAGCTTATGGCATGTGTCCCAACACACGAGTACGTACTTGTTGACTTGCATTTGATTGACAAGGAAAGGGCAAGCATGACACGTTGTGGACACTATAGAAAACGCGGTCAGTGCAGAACTCCGGGCCTGGGAGGGCGGGGCAGAGATTTGGGACGGGGACAAGGAACCAATCAGGAGACCATCTGGCGTCCTAGCAAAGAAGTGGTGTCACCAGCTGTCTCCTCTGTCCCCATGTCCCCTAGTTCCACCGCAGTCAGAGGGTGACCAGGGCTCAACAGTCTAGATCCCCACTAAATCCCATGTTGCGTCTATAGTAATGCACATGTAGATACTGTTGTCCAACAGCCATATTTGCCATTATCTGCCCAAGTCGATTTTTTTGTGCATGTTTTTAAAGTAAGGCACTTTCCATTAATTTTACAGATGGGTACATCAGCTCAAAAGTATATCAGCTCTTCAGACCATAAAATCATCCTCATATATAAACAAATATAATTTCAAGCGCCAATGATCTGCTGAATTAATCCACAGTAAGTATTGCTATTTTTTTTTACATTTCTCAAAAGTGTAAAAGTAACATTCTTTCAGTTAAGTTTGCATAAGTGCTGACGACCGATTGCAAATAGACTGTATAAACAACAATAGAGTCCCATTACAGTCACTGATCTGTCAGAGAAAAAGGTACGCGTTGCTATCAAAAAGGCCAATATCTAAGGCTAAACCACTGATATGTTATAGTAGAAAGCAAAGCATTGAAAAGGAAAACCCTTATCCAAAATCCTGAATAAGTGAGTCTTATCAATATAACCAGATGAGTCTCCTATTTCCACCAGAAAACAAGTGGAATTGGCTCTCTCCAGAGGCAAAGCGTGGAATTACATGTTCTGCTGTAAACTACTTCATTATGAATATCCCTGCAATGCAAAGCTCCTCCACTACCAGCTGCTAAGTGGTTACGATTAAGGGAGCAAATAGGGAAAAGGGTGACAGATAGAAATCCACTGAAAAGCATGAGAGGGTGTATATGTGTGTGTGTACATGAAAGGGTGAGGAAGCGGAAGAAGTGAGCACGAATGCATGTGTGTGTGTTTCAGATGTAAAAAAAATCTTCCTTCCGATGGAACCAGCATTTTTGAGAAAATGCACGCTTGCCAGCATTTAAGATTGCACGGGTAATATATAGCGTGCCACATTATTTCCGAGGGGAAAATCGTGTCATAAATATCCTATATAAATACAATCTCAAAGGTCTTTGCACATGCTGTGAAACAATAGGTCAAGTACTCAGTGATGCACGTTCCGTGACAGTCGATGGTCAGTCCTGTCAGGAAAAACAAACAGACACCCATCTCGTCCAGCATTTAGTGTCAGGAGTGGACACAAAGATGAACTGCTCAGCTTGGTACCGCCCCAGACAAGAACGATGCAAAAAGCTTCTTAACTCAAAAACCATTCCAAGTCCAGCTCCTCAAAATAGGTTTCCGGATGACATTGTGGTAGTCCCGAGTTTCCCTCATGACTTTGGTTACATTACGTCACGCCCGCTCCACGAAGAACCACTTCTGATGGGCGGAGTCGGAGCAGGCTCGGAGAGCCGGGGCCGGGATTCCGTTGTCGGTCTTCACCACGGCCTGGACACACTTCTGGGTCATCACATGATAGAGGGAGCCATCCTGAAGCAGAGGACACACAGTATGTCTATTAACACAGCAGCCAAAGACATCTGAGCAGACGGGTAGTTACATTTGATAGTTATACCAGGACATGTTTGAATAAGCCTTAGGAGGGGATCCTTTGATATCAATTCATCAATCAACAAGCAGACCAAAACAGCGCAACAGACGCTGATGTGGCATCGACGGACAAAGTGTTGATACACAAGCCTCCTGCACAGTGAGTGACTTCTGCCATGTAAAACTTTCCAATGTCAAAGTACACTGAAAGTCTCACGTTTTGAAGGCAACAACAGGGCATTTTTTTGTTGTTCCGTTTCTCTCCCCGTGTGCCCTCCGTTTGCCTCGCTGTTCTTCTTCTCTCCCACCGCCCCACCATTATCTCTCCCTCTGCTCTGTCCCGCTCCATTTACATTTAGACAGCATGCTTTAGCGGCGTACATTAGCATGCCTCGGCTACACCCAACACATGTTAAACAACTCCCGATGAATACCCGCGTAGCCATTACACCGCCGTGATTTATAGCGTGGTAAAATTCACACAGTGGCTCTTATCACCTGTGGCGCAGGATATCTCTCCACACAACGTGCTTTTGATGGCGTGCCTATGCAGTGAGGCGGGACGCGCGTTACGTCGGGAGTGGGCCTATGCATCCGTTAGTCTGTGGGAGATTAAATGGTGGGTGGAGAGATTACAGATAGGGACGGTTTAGCCGTTTAAAGGAGAAAATGTATAGAACGGGTTTCACGTCAGCGTTGGGGAGCCAGGCTCTGTGTGTCACCCGACTGGAGGCTCAGGGCAACCGAGAGGGATGTAGCATAGCACAATGTATGCCTATGAGCTCAGTCTAACTCTCACTCGCTCTCTCTCTCTCTCTCTCTGTCTGTCACTCTCACTCCCATATACTGACCTGTTCATCAGTACTCTAACCTCGTCACCAAACCACGGCCTTCCATCCGAGCATTACTAACCTTCCATATGAGCATTACTAACCCTCTCCCTCCATCCCCTTCCGTCCCTTTACGCCACTTCCTTTCCACTCCTCCCTCCTGTTTCTCTATCCATCATGGCCACGTCGCCACTCACCTCTCGAAGAACAAACTTCTGGTCCTCTGGAACGGGCTCCCGAGCCTTCCCGCACAGGTGGATTGTCAGGTAGGTGGAGATGGCATCGCCCACAGTGCATCCTTCTGGCTCCCGTGTGTTATAGCGGAGCTCGTTCGAAGAGGTGTACTCAAAGAACTGCAACAAGGATATTGAAGAAGTGAGTGTGTGTGCGTGTGTGGGGGGGGGGGGCACATTTGCCCTTAGAAACTAACCCATCCCAAAGAACTCCATTGTGAATAAAGGTTAGGGTTAGTTAGACATTTAGGCATTTGACTAAATAAAGGTGTGTATGGATCAGTTGTAACTACGTCAATGACATTATCAGCAAGTATTTTCGTCATCAAAGTGTTTTGTAATTGAGTCAATTTGAATATAATTTGATAACCTGACAAAAAAAAGTTTTATTTAATAAATGTTTTGACAAAAATGTGACAAAAAGAATTGTTCTCTAGATGAAAATGTTATTCAGTGTGCTCCCTAAATGAAATATTCAAGCTCAAGGATGCCAATTCTAGAGGGAACTATTAGCCCAGAGACATCCTGGGAAAACAAAAGGCCATTACAGAGAGCTTCAAGGACCACTGGCCATCAGAGTTTGGGTCTGGCGTATCGAGCAATCCATCTGGATAAAGAGGCATCAGTGTAAATACTCCACAATAGCACACGATTCTACAGAACAAGGCTCTAACATGCGACCATTCAAAATATTAAATCGCTTCCCTATAATCGTTTCAAATGTTCTTAATCATCTAGATGGTTTGAAGCCCCGACAGGGAGCACTAATACCAAAGCAATACCAGCCATGGCGGGGAGGAAGGAGAGCACTCTGTGGCTCTGCCGCTTATAGAGGCTATCAACCCTACAGGCCATGCCATCGCTGTAAATAGGGTTTCCTATAGCCTGTGTGTGCAGGTTCCAAGGGGTTAGCCACAGAAGCCAGCAGGCAGCCCCGGGCTTCGTTCAGACAGGGCTGATAAGCCCAGCTCAGTGGTGACCTTGCTGCGGCTAGGGAAACCTGCAGTGGTGATTTATGACTCTGATTAATGGCGTCTTAGGGAGATGAAAGGGGGGAGAGAAGGAGGAGGTCTGTCTGAGGTTAATACAATATGAAACCGCCACGGGGAAGCTGGGAGAGAGAAAGGAAGAGGCAGAAGGATGGAGCGGTGGAAGACAAAAGAAATGCAGGGGAAAGGAGGAGGTAGCAATGAGTAAAAATGAACTAACTTATTTTTACCGTCCAATGCAGAGATTCTGCTTTGTGTAAGGGTTGACACTCGAGACCGTTTATAAATTGGGGTTTCATAACAACTCAAATCCACACACATGAAACAAAGCCCATAGGCCGCAAATTAGTTGGGAGAGTGTGTGTGTGTGTGTGTGTGTGTGTGTGTGTGTGCTACCTGGTTCTGTCCCATGCCGTGACAGGGGTAGAGGATGACTCTGTGGCCCACCAGATTGTGGTCGTCTGGAGGGTTGTAGTCAAAACAGTAGTTGGCCATGCCTCGATTCCTCAGCTGGGGGATTACAAAGAGGACTATTGAGGTACAAAGCACCAACACAGTGAAAACTGTTCTCTATCGTTAAAGATCTTATGCATCGCTCATGGGGTAATTGGCAGAGCTCTATATTGTATTAGTAGCTAATGGAATAGGAAATGTCAAGGAAAGTGAATGAGTGGGACGGCCATGGTGCACGGCTGTACATGAATGGCACACTTTAATGCGATAAAGGGGAATTCAGTTAAGCTGACTGTTTTAAGTGGCCCCTCACCATTCCGAACATGCCCGGCCTGTCCTCAGGAACGTGGATATCCGGGTAGATGTTCTCCAGGTACCACTTGAAGCTCTTACAACCCAGCTGCTGCTTCAACTTCCTCCGGTCCGTCACGTCTCCATAGGCCTCCTGAGAACAAAGCGCAACCCACATTAGTTCCGACTCCGGCAACATGTACACAGTGTACCTAAAGGTGTTCTCAAGGCAGCTATGTATTTTGGCCCCTAAACCACTAAACCCAACATTAGAAGCAACAGAGTCAAATTATGTCTGTAATCATGGATATTAGCTGTGCTTAAATTCTGTCCCGCAAGGCAGATATCAAAGTCTGTGCACCTTAACGTTGGTGCATCTGCATCTCACAAGAGGTACCAATGCCACGGTGGTGAAATAGCAGGCAAGAGCACCATCTACAGTCGCTCCCCGAAAGCACATTATAATCTCATTAGGCACACAGTGATTCTCAACCAACAGACTTGCACTCCCCTGTCTAGCTCAGCCTCCCAAACCCAGTGTAAACACTCCCACGCGCATAAACACTGATCACCGGTGGCTTGGCCCGGCATCCTGCTCACACACCGCGAGAGAGGCTCCCTCCCCGGTTGTTTGTTTTATGTGAACTTGAGTGTGTTTGTTCGCGTGTGCGGGTGAGAGAGAACGACACACACAGAGAGAGAACGACACAGAGAGAGAGATCGTTGACGTAGGGGTAGGTGTGAGAGTGCTAGATCCTAAGAGTGAGATTGTAAACACGTTAGCACACCTAACAGTGCATGTGTTAGTAGAGGTTAGCCCCACCATCCCACCGCGATCACCGCCGGTGAGCTATGGCCCGTGGAGGTGCTGTCCAGGCAGACCTATTTTCCGGGGAACATATGTTAGTAACGACCCTCCCTCCCTATTGGAGGAGGATTAAGCGCGGCCATGGAATGATGGATAGCGGTAGGGCGCCTGGATGCAGCTCTAATTGGCCATTCCTCAATCCATTTGGGGCAGGGAGCACCCAGAGGAGGAAGTTATTCATCACAGGGAGACTTGTCGGGTCATTCAGAGCCCGTGGGGGCAGTCCCGGGGCTGGTGGCGGGGACGACTGTAGATTTATCTCAGAGGCTCAAGCCAAGGTCTTAACCCCTCTTTCCCTTTGGGAAGGCTTATGTAGATTTGACAGGTTTCAATACAACTGTGAGGTAAACGCCCATTAGTACTGCAACAGTTAAGCTGAGGTAGAGTCTGTGCTATCCATCGTAGCAAATAAACTAGAGTCTATTCAACGGCATGGGGAGTTGGATTCTCTTTGTATATTCTGAAGGAGCTGATACCAACAAATTCCACTGCATGTGAAATGGGAGCCACCCCAAAACGTACAGTGCACAAAGACTTTCACCGTATGTGAGAGGACTTTCCTTTTCAATCCTAAATAAAGCAGGAAATAACACAACAATACAACGCCCCAGATAATAGGAGATCGAGTCAAGTGAAACACGAGATGTTGTATTTAGATTAGACCAAACAAAAAAGGCTTTGAATTGCGGTGGCAATGTGTGTGTGTGTGTGTGTGTGTGTGTGTGTGTGTGTGTAAGAAAATATTTCCGCGTCTGTTTCTCCAGAAAGCAAAGGGGCTAACAATACGTGTTTGGCGGGGGGCCAGGAGGAAAAGAAGAGCTGCAGGGCAGAGGGAGGCAGGCGGCGTGTTCAGTTCCTACTGGCACTGCCAGCCCCTCTTAGGGAGATGGGGGCCACCTGATCGGTGCTTAGAGAGCCTCTCTCTTTAACTACAACACACGCTGGCGCTACGGCCTTGCCACCCTTGGCCCACCGCCGGCCGATGCCGATCTGGCTCTCGCTGCCTGGAGGACAGGTAGGTGACACCCGTTGGCACGTAGCTGCGCCTGCCGGAGTCTGGTAATCCCACACCGGAGCACCCCGACAACCTGCCACCTCGGGTGTCCACTGCACGGGGCCAAGAGTGTCACTCAATCAGCGCTGCACTCTCACCACAGAGGGAGGGTGGCGTTATGTGTTGCATGTGGAGGGGGGAGAGAGGGGGAGTTGGGAATTATGTGTGTGTCTGTGTGTGGTGTGTGGGGGGTCGGGGGTAATGTTGAAAGAATCTGATTGATTATCAAGCAATCAGTAAGATATGCATCCTGTGGCTGGCAGCATATGAACAGGAAGTCTCACACTCCCTAAATGATCTCGTTGTAGCACTTGGCAAATTGTGTGCGAAATACGTGTTGGATCACACTGGGAAGTGTATTCTGGCACAAATTGCAAATCTACACGCACGCACGCACACACACCAAACATAAAGTCATCCAGGTGGACTCACCAGGCGTGCATGAGGGTTGCGGTGGTAGTACAGCTCCTTATATTCATCCATCCAGACTTCAGCTGCCCTCACACTGTTAGCCAGGGCCTTGTTCCGCAAATAGGGGGCCTTCTTGGGGAACACGTGGCCCACATGGGAGCAGGGGTGGATCTCCAGGCTGCCCCCACACTGCCAGATCTGCATAGTAACAACCACACCACCACCATCATGGAAACATGGTTAGCCACTCACCATGACTCAATAAGGAAATACAATGGGCAACCTTATGTTAAGGGTCAGTGGGGAACAGGCATGTAGTTGCTGAAGGACAACATGGTTGGGGTTTTCCCCCAGCGAAAAAAAGAAAGCAGAGGACTAGCACGAGTTGGGCTGGTTCATATTCTCCCATGCAATTCACTGTGGAACCACCTCGCCCTACGGGCGGCTTTGGCCTTCATTCTCGTCAACGGGATGTTGATAGGAAACAAAAATGTTATGGCCTTTTACGCGGAAACCGTCTATCATTGGCACTTCCGAGGTACAGCTATTTTCAATGTAGCAGCTGTATGTGAACGGCAGCACATATTTCACATCAATATGGAGACGATCAGTCACGGAGCTGTGAAAGATTCATAACTAAGGGCAAACATGTCAGGCAGGGGTATGAATAGATAAACCTTATCTCTTTCTCTCACACAAAAACACTCACACACACACACACACACTCTCTCTCCCTTACCCTGAATGAGAACTCCAAGTTTTCTCCTCCCCATACCTCCATGCCTGTGTCGTACGTTCCAAGGTAATGGAAGTAGTTTTTACCGACAGCAAACAGACCACCGGCCATGGTGGGAGACCTGGGGTAAAGCAGCACAGTCAGACCTCACCTCTTTAATCACCATGTGTAGTCTCTGTGTGGTCAGACTTTGTTGATGTGGTTCTCAGACTGTCACAATAAAGGCCCAGGGCACCACAAACAGACCTGATGATATCGATTGGAGAGCGCCGGCGCTTCTGCTCAGACTCAGGCACTGTGTGCCAGGTGAACACCAACCGCCAATCAAATCCTCCGATCTGGGGTTCCCCCGAGTTGCCCAGATACTGGAAAGTGTTCCAGTCGATAACATCGATGACTGGGCACACCACAGCAGAAGGCTCCTCCTTTATCCTGGAGGAGAGAGCAAAGGAGTTGAGGGGCGCCATAGGACGTATTAGACTGCTCGGCTCACAAAACTGGTAGCTGCATACGAGAGAAGCTTTTTGAGGTTACAGGGTCACACCTAACTAACCACAGCTACACATGCAAATCTATCAATGGGAATGACTGGGGGAAGTGCAATGGGAACTAATGCACTGCATGAGGAAGTAGGCGCTCCTAAAGGACTTCTCACCTGTAGAGCAAGGGCTCCAGCCAGCCCTCGTGACACTCGCAGTGGCAGTCCAGGAAGGTCAGCACGTCGCCCGTGGTGATAGATGCCCCTAGCAACCGAGCGCGCACCAGCCCCTCTCTCTTACTGGCTCGGATTAGACGCACCTTCCTCAGGCCTGATACGTAGTCCTCCAATGGCTGCTTCAGGTGAGCTTAGGAGACACAAGGCAAGCTTCTTTTTCAAGCAAGGCATCTAGTCAAGCATCTTTTCAGACAGGGCATCCAGTTAAACTTTCCTCAGATGTATAGATTATGAACTGACCTAAGACTATAGATTTGATTTATACTCAGATGTAAGTCGTTTATCTCTCCAGGCACATTAAACGTCATCCCTGTTTCATATTATCATATGGGTTTGTTAATCCCCTGTCTACAGAAATCTGTGGAGGTGTTGAAAGGTAAAGTATTCAAATTCAAAATAATAAGTCAACTGGCAGATGCATTTAGTGTAAGCAAGAGCCAGGACATATTGTTTAAACAATAGTTTTGTGCTATCCCAACAGGGCGGTGCTCACAAGTGACGAAGGCATATGAAAAATGGCCTAACCAAATATAAAGCCAACAACTGTATATCCACCTACTAAACAAACAATTTACAATTAAAACACTCAAAGAACACTCTGCCTGCCTTGACATCTGTCAGTTTAGTGTGTACCTTTATCGCTGTAATCGTCCACCAGGACAACTTCCTTGAGCAGGATGTCAGGTGAGGTCTCCAGGACACTGTGGACAGTCCGGAGCAAAGTAGACCATGCCTCGTTGTAGAAGGCTATTACCACTGAGGTCGTCGGCAGAGACCGGTAGTCATACTTTAAATCTCGACAACTGGAAAGAATGAAGAAAACACATGGTGGGAAACATTATCAGTGCCCTATGAGTAATCCAGATAATCACTATCACAAAAAAGTTAGAACAGATAGACATTGCTTAAGATAGGTATTAGTCTTCAGCCTCTTACTCCAAACTATCAGTTAACTTACAGTGGGTTCCATCTTTCTGGCAGCCTGCGGTGCAGTGAAATTTTATCACTCACATATGTATTTATTTCGTACATCTTGATGCTCCCTTCTTCTTTTATTTTTTCCTCTTCGTTCAAATTCAATTTGACAGCTCTCCCCATTTCCCCAATGGCATGCATATCCATTGGGGGTTTTTCATAAACGAGCTTTTTAAGTTGTTCATTCTCCACCTGTGACAGAACCGGTGCTGCTCTTTTATTGGTCTCGTTAATGTCACCTGAATTTGGTTTAAGAAAAATAACATATCCGAATACAGAGACTCCAAAGAGGCAAACAATTAACTTTGGCCGGTTCCTTCTCCCACAGACTGCCATCGTGTCCTTTCCCCTACTCACTAAGCAAGACCGCTTCCTGCCGCACGGTTTTCATGCCTCCCCAGGCAATAGTTTCTCGTTCCAGCAACACGTTAAATTGATCCAGTTGGACATGCACAGTAGGCCAAACAAACGTTTGATTATTAATACTTTTAAGGGCTAATGATAGCCATAGACTTCTTAAATCTACTGTTCGCGTATGACCATAAAGGTTAGACCAACTCTTTGTTTAGAACATTAGCGTAACACCTTCCAAAAGTTTAACTGAAACAGCAGACACGCCTCCTGTGTCGCCTCCTTGAGCTGTGTTGGGCGATGTAAAGCAAGGATTTGCCCCTTTAGATTATCTTGAAGGATTAACACTTCGGTTTAATAGAATTCAGGTCATGACGATACAAGTGTTTCATTCTGTGACACTACTTTTACTGTCTACTTTTTACCTTCAGTGGTTCCAATCGCCCAATTTTCCAGTCACTTTACAATGTAGCCTATCTGTTGTTCCGATAGCGCGATTTGGTTCAATTATGAACAATCTGGATACTTTGGAGCCATGTCAAATCCTAGATGAACAGTTTCGACCGTGTTTAAATTCCTCTAGATCACAAACCGAATTCCATCGATTTGCACTTTTATCACAAGATTTTGGGGTATAGCTAAACGCGACTGAAAAAAATTGTTTAAAAAAAAGTTAAACTATATAGACTTCTTCCTGGTTCGCAAGAGTACTGTGGTAACGGTTTATTAAGTTGGCTACCTGATCACATGACCTGTGTAGTGGGCCTACGTCGCCTGAATTTGCAAAAAAAATTTGGTGTTGAGTAGCGTTTGTCCGAGAACTGTAGGTTGTTTAGTAAGCGAAGAGTTTTGGTACGGTCACAAAAATGTATTGGGAAATGTTTTTGTTTTGTGTTCACAAAACATGAAATCTGAAGAAAAACGTATGTTTAAGCAAATTAAAAATCATAAATAATTAAGGGAAGCTATTCAAATAGAAGGTAATATGACTAGCATTCTGTTTGAGTACACTTATTATTAAAACAAAAAGATCGGGCAATCCGAGTGTTGTAATATACTGCGTTACAGAGTTTCTAGTCCTGTCAAGGAGAACAATTGAACAACGCGCGAGCGTTTTCGTTTGATAGCATGATTTATGCAAGAGGTGGGAGACAATCTATGACTGGAAATCCCCTGTGTAGTGTCGATTAATGCATTTGTAGTCGAGATACAATTTCTTAACAGAAGATGGTGCTAAAGGCCATAGCTGTAACAAAGATCGAAAGACTCATGGTTACAGCCTTACTTGCAGGGTATGGATATAAAGAAGTGAACGAATTTTCATATGGAATGACATCCTCTGGACATTTTAATGTTCAACTATTAAACGAACATTGATCGGTCACAAACATTCACCATATTTGAAACAAATAATTTTCAATTACACTCAATATCCCTTGTGCTGAATCAGTAGTTAAAATAAGCACGATTCACGTTTGCATTGTCAAATCTTTGTCCCCTTCATACCAAGCATACTTTACAAATACAAAAGAAAGAATGACCTTGGTCAAATTGAGTAAACCTAATTTTAGACAACCTAATTCAAAAGACCAGAAATTACATTGTTAAAGCAGTGTTTGCTGGTGAAGCCATTTTCCACAAGCATAGCAGTGTAAATTATATTGAAATCTTGTTAATAAGCCCCTTGTTATTTGCTAGTCTTCAAATCCAATCAAGAGGCAGATTAAAGTCACCTTGCTGAGGACAGAGAGGAGTGTTGGTTCTAAGGTTTCAGGTTCGGAGACAACAGCCTCTTTCAGATCAGGCTGGCATAACCAAGTCCTAGGAATGTTTTTACTAAAGATGGAGGCAGAGGAAAGAGCTATGAATGTAACTGTTCAAAAGTTCATAGACACTGGACATCTTGGAGCTTATTCAAAACTACAGCAAGTAGAACTGTAACACCATAACATTTCTTTGATTAGTGAAACCAAAAACATTATTCATACACTGAGGAAAACACCTTTGGCCTAATTGTTAATGTTGTCATTGAATTGAAGTGAAAGAAGGGTAGCGTACAGACTTTCATCTGGCTTTAGGCACCGTATAATTTTGTAGCTTTTATCTGACAGTTCTTCACCATTATGGTAAAGGGTGGTTGTCTTTGCATTTTAACAACCCTGAAGCAGTAACGCTACCAAACAACCGGTTACCGGCTAATTGCACTTTAACAAATGCTGAACAAAGGTTTAAATTCTTGTTCAGGCAGACATGGTTTGATCCCCTTCTTTCATATACATAGAAACTAGAAGAAGGATGGATGAGTGCACTAGCGTATCAGGAATTTTTACTCTGCATTGCTCTCACATGATGGGGCATGCTGGTTGGGTCAAAGAGTTCCAATATCCTTATGTAATCCTATTGAAAAGGCAATATTAGAGATTACAAGTGGTTAAACATGAGCCATGAGGTTGAATCCACTAAGCATAAATACAATTCTATTCCCCCAAAAAATGATTGGAACACCCTAGTTATTGTTAGTGCATCATTAACATGCTTGCCTTAGAGGCACTTAAACATTATGTGCTGGACATAGAAAGAACATGAACAACATCTCATGACAGTCTTTTCAAGCTAGAGATGAAATATTAACCAGCATCATAATAGATGGGTATAAATATAGGCACTTCTGGTTTGGCCAGGACCCCCATCGTTGGGAAAAGCCCTTTGTCGAGGGCTCACTATCAAACACTGACCACCAGAAGAAAACGTGGGGTAAGCTTGATCCCTTTGCAAAAGTCCGCGTAAGCATTCTTCATTTTGACCTTTCCTCAAACGTTCAGCCCTATGAAATTCTTTCCACCCTGGTAAAAGGAAGAAGAGTGATCACCTCTCTTCCTATGGGCTTCCATTCCCAGTCCATCAAAAAGCACTGGGACATGGAAGCATACAGAATCAAGGCACAGCAGAAATAAGACGTCCATCTTGGCGATTGCACAAGTTCAAAAGGTCACTTGAGGTTGCTCCTCTACCACTCAAATTTCCACAGCTGGTTTTTGTCCCCGGGGCTGCACGATTTCATCTGGACGTCCCCGCGTCCCTCTGCCGTGCGGTACGAGGTCACACACGCGTCCGAGTACGGGTGGTAGATGGTCCCGTCCTGGAAGTTGAATAGGAAAAGTCACTACAAAACTAAATGAAGCATTGGCTGCATCACAACGTGAAGAGGGGTACACTATCTTTCAGGGAAAACAAGCCAGTGATCTACACACAACAGACAGGTCTGTGCACACCATTTCTATGTGCACAACATGCAAGCAGAGCTCATTCACTGAGCTGAACAGGGAAACGTTAGCATGCCAGGATGCTGTAATCCTGTTGTCTACTGGTCCTACATTGTTTGCGTGGCACTGCATACCATGTCAAGCGTGCCTAGGCTTTGCCCAGTGTTTTCTGCAGCACAGTGCACATCTGAATGTCTCGGCTACTCACGTCTCTGAACTCCCAGATGATGTTTGGGGGCCTGGGTTCTCGGTCGAGGGGGCAGTGCCGCATCCCGATTTTGCTCTCTCCCTCGGACACATCAGCACACAGCTCTGTGACCGAGTTAAAGCGGATCTCCTTCCGAGTCGTGTATTCAAAATACTGGCGAGAGGGAGAAAAGAGGGTTTCACACAGTTAAAGTACCTCTGTCTGAATCCCAGTGATTACCGTCAGTGTGGATGGAGGTTTTTGTGCATGCAGGCAAGTCAGTCAAGCTTACAAAAGGCAAACCTGTCAGTCATGGTATAAGGTCTATTCGTATGCTACAGGATAAATTCTCATTAACGGCGGCCCGGCATGGCGTGTGTGTGTGTGTGTGTGTGTGTGTGTGTGTGTGTGTGTGTGTGTGGAGAGACCCTTTCATCCCCAACAACAAGACCATGGCCCTCTCAATCAACCAGACTTAAACCCAGAGCTAACTCCCAGCTGGTGTCATTTCAACATCCCCACCATATGCAGACAAAGACACAAAGGCTCCCTACTCTGCCCTTTCAAAGGGAGGGACAGGTAATCAATCTTCATCGGCTCCCATCCCCGTCTACCAATCTCATGCATCTTTCAGGCCCGGGTGTAGTGGTCGTTTCTAATAGAAGAGTGGCAGGGCCCCGTGTCTGCTCACACATTTATTTACCCTGGTGCCTTGCCTTTCATTGGGCCTTTGTGAGCCGCCTAAAGTCTCATGTATCTTTTAGATGGAACCAGGTCCTCCAGGAGAAGCAGGGACATAGGTTCCCGTTTCAAGCGAGGAGGAGCTGTGGAAACATTGATTTTCGGTCACACATGGTGCTTTTCTTGCGGCGGAGGACACCCGATGCGCTGCACCGATGGGGTAATCAGAGATATAGGCCAGAGAGGAGATACACAGAAAAGAGCTCTCCATCCATCTGTTATCTGGAGAGACATTAAATATACATCCTTTGTGACGGACACTCTCCACCACGGTTAACGATCAATCAAACGTGACGAACTTGGTCGGCCGAGCGGGAAGACTAAAAACGGAATTTAGCAGCGAGGTTTCGCAGTGGTTTGTGTTCTGCCAGGTCCGTTCTGCTCTGCCCCGTTGGGAGCTAGCTGGGCTGTAGCGGCGGCGGGTGCACGTGGTCACCAGATATCAGTGGCATTCAGAGAGACCTTCATCAAAGAGACGTGGGGTCAAGGGGGCAGGAAGTAGAGAGAGGCGTGGGGTAAGCAAGCTGGGAAACTTGAATCACCTGGTTGCCGCCCTGGCCGTGACAGCTGAACAGGGAGAGGTGGGATCCCGTGGCGCTGTGCTCCGGAGCGTTGTAGTCCAGACAGTCCGAACGGATCCCAGAGTTCCGCACCTGGGGAAAAAACAGCCACATCTAGGTTTAAGATCCAGACAAATGACAGTGTTTTGGTGAGCCTGGTAGGAACATGAGATACTCACCGCCCCGTGCCAGCCCTCGCGGTCCTCTGGCACGTGCAGGTCCGGGTAGATGTTCTTCAGGTACCAGTCGAAGCTGTGACACTTCAGCCTCTGCCTCAGTATGACCCTTTGTGAAATGTCTCCATACGTTTCCTGTAGACAAAACCCCCTTTACTTTAACTTTCCGATGACTGTTTTGGAATAAGGCTGAGAATACAATGGAGGTTATGTTTTGGTTTGACAGGAAAAAAAGGCTTGACGTAATGGGGTATGGCCGTACGCAGTGCGCTTCCTTATCTCCCGACCTTGTGTTTCTGCCGTGTAGGAAAATGTGGTGCCTCATTTAACAGGAAGAGGGTGAAATGGTGTGGTTGTGTTGAACGAAAGAAAGGGTCCACACACTAGTTGACAGACATGGTGTGTTAGGCCATGAGCTTAATAAGTTGTGTTTTAGATATCTGTGTTTGCGATCAGCAACCAGCCCTAAGCAAACCAGGATGTTGGACTTGAACAGCCTTAGATATGATGGAAGAAAAGGCATTTACCCTTTGTTAATCAACTTCTAGTTCTGCGTATTTACATTTCAAACCCAACCCAGACACACCATCACCCAAAGCTTCTGGTTTTCAGATATACTGTAATTTTGTCGATAGAACGATGGTCTTTAATAAAACAATCTTACAAACTTAATTGGCCCTGGGCTGGATTGCAGAGTAAATAACTCTTGGGTAGACAGCCTCGGAAGCTTTTGTACTATGCAAATCCGCATCCTTTGAATAGTTTATATTAAGCTGCGGTACCAAATGAGATTGTCTCTGTCTGACAGGATTAAGAGTGACACCCAGATGGAAAGATGCTGTCAGTAGAATTTGACAGTCAGTTGTCAACCTCCATTGGAAAGGTAATTTATTTTTTGATCAAAGCTCCCTTACATAAATATTGTACTTTTCCAGAGAGGTTACGCTGAGATACATGAAACTTTGATGTCAGCCAACACTACTGAACCCGAGAGGCCCCATGCTGGCACGCGCGCGCGCGCGCACATACACACACACACACACACACACACACACACACACACACACACACACACACACACACACACACACACACACACACACACACAGGGTGGGTTTCATCCAGCACTGACACCTAGAGAGGTGAGCCATATCACATAAAGCATTTTAATCCACGTTAATTCCTTTCCACTACAATATTAACACACTACTAGGTGCTAAATGGTGTCACTAGAAGCCCTTCAACCATTGAACTAAGAAGGCCTGACCCAGCACAAATAGATTTATCATTTCTCTATTGGAGCACGGCAAACTAACATTTAGCATTTGATGACAACCATATCAATAAAAACACACCTTTTTGGCTGGAGGATTCCTGTTGTAGAAGTGGAGTTTGTAGGAGTCCATCCAGACCTCGGCTGCACGAACAGTGTTCTGGAGGAAGTTTGGCCTGGCATAGGGGGCCTTCTTGGGGAACACGTGGCCCACATGGGAGCAGGGGTGGATCTCCAGGCTGCCCCCACACTGCCACACCTAGAAGGGTCAGGAACCAGATACAAGGAACCATACCTGAATATAACTTGAAATCGAATTAGTTTCCGACTACTTATAATTGTAGTTAGCACTACTTAGGTAATTCGGATTCAACAAATGCAAAGAATTTAATGGAAAATAACTGTTGACAGAATTTCAATGTGGTTTCAATTTGAATAATTCATTGTATTTCACAAAGATGAACGTTTCCACAAGTCAGCGCGAATGAAAAACTACACACACCAATTTATTAAAAAAGAAATTCATAAAGGCTGTCGAATTACATTCAGTGTTATCTTACCATTTCAAACATTTCCACAAGCTAAATATAATTGTCTTAGTATTACAAAAAAGTGTTAGCCAATTCAAGCAAAAATGAATTAAATATGAGGCATTGGTCCTAGTGAGAGGCGTTTTATTCCCACATACATAAAACATCACTCAGGGGAACATCCCATCCATCTTCAGATATACACAGCTTAGCAAGCAAGCGCGCGCACACACACACACACACACACACATGCACATGCACACGCACGTGTCTAAACACAACAAACCCAAAATCCATGCCAGTTTGATTGATGCAAGTGAAAAAAAAGTAGCAACACCAACACCACGACAAAGCTCTCTCTCCCATGATGTAAACATGGATGTCGTTTCTACTGCTGTCACTCACGGTGATCTAACACGACAATGTGCCACCTAACTCACCTACAGTCCACTGACTGTGAGCCGGGACTAATGAAAAAGAATCACACAACGCGCTTAAAATGAGGGCCGTCTTTTTCCTCATATCTATCAGACAAACTGTACCCTTTTCTTATCCAACTGGTGGAATATAGATCCGTGGAAGTGGAATTCTGAAAACGGGTTTCTGCTTCTAACCGATCAATTTGCCATTGTTTGGTGGAGCAGTGCCCTGCTGTGTGACTTACCCTGAAGGAGAGCTCCAGGTTCTCTCCCCCCCACACCTCCATGCCCATGTCGTAGGTGCCCAGGTACTCAAAGTAGGCCTTGCTCACAGCAAACAGCCCCCCTGCCATTGTAGGAGACCTGAGTGGAGAAGACAGTGAGAGACTATTCCGCCTTCCATGACCAGTTCAGTTGGCCGACTTGGTGATCCAAGACACCCACCTGATGGGCTCGATGCGAGACTTGCGTCTCCTGCGGTCCACCTCTGGGACAGAGTGCCACTGGAAGGTCAGCCTCCAGTCAAAGCCCCCAATCATGGGCTCATCGGTCTGCATGTAAAACTCAAAGGTGTTCCAGTCGATGGTGTCTATCACGGGGCACACGATGGTGCTCTCATTCTGCCCAATCCTGCAAGGGGGAACCACACAAAGGACATCGGATTCCATTGTAAATCCGTTGTCAACGCATGTCCAATCCACAGTCTTGTTTTTATAGCCTATTCAAAGACATTGATAAATTGACATAGTCTTGTTTTTCTAACAGTGACCCACCTTTCGAGAAGTGGTTCAATCCAGCCAGGGACACATTCGCAGTGGCAGTCTAAGAAAGTCAGTACGTCCCCTGTGGCATAGGTGGCGCCAATGAGCCGCGCCCGCACCAGCCCCTCCCTTTTGCTGGTGCGAATGAGACGGACACGCTGCAGTTTGCTAATATAATCCTCCAGCTGGGACTTGAGATAGCCTGCAATTCACGACAACGCAGACACGCACACAGTTTAAGATCTGTATTAGAAATAGTGTTGGGGTTACAATTAATTTCCTTCTTCCATTTCCTTCTATGTTTCATAACCATGGAACTGAATTGAAGCTATATAGCCATTTCCAACCTTCACAGACTGCAAATCATGATTCCGGGTTGCCCCAATTACCACAAATGATGTGGAAATATTAGTACGTTTGAAGTGGACTAAAATGGTTCAATGATTGGCTCGGCCATCAAAATGGCCTTCTATTTCAGGAAGTCAAGAGTGTGACATTCTAGCTGGTCAGGCTGGTCAGAGGAAGAGAGATGATGTCATGGAAGGTCGGTGCAACGCAGTGAGGTAATAACAGTGTAGTCTAATGTCTGAGACAGCCGGTCTCTGGTAAGAAAAGGCCCATTCCAATAACTCTTTATGGAGCAGGAGACACTCCCATGACTAACGGTTTCAAACTATGTTCCATTCTCTTTCAGGTTGAATGGAATGTGCCTTTTCTCGTTTGGAGAACAACACGTCGCGCAATCCGGCACGCACGCCATGTTCTGCCAGTGGCCTCCTTGTTTAACAGTTTGCACACTGCTCTGTCAAATGGTGTCTCACACCAATATTTGCTTTACACATATGCCTTAGGATATAGTTTGGAATTAAGAGTTCAAATCTGTGTTTTAAAATAGACTTAGGTAGATGGGCTAAGACTGTCACCTTTGTGTGCACAAGTTAATTTCACAATGTTCAGAGTTTTCCTAAATATAACTGCTTATAAACACATTTCACTCCTCTTTTCCATATGCATATGAAGAGAAACCAATGTAATTTTTTTTTATCAGCCAAACTCCTGGTGACGGTTTTCACCTCGATCGCTGAAGTCATCGATGAGGATGATCTCTCTCAGCAGCACTGCGGGCGTGGACTCCAGCACGCTGTGAATGGTCCTGAGCAGGGTGGACCACGCCTCGTTGTAGAAGGCCACGATCACGGACGTGGTGGGCAGGCGACGGTAGTCAAACCTCTTAGCTTTGCATCTGGACAACAACGCAACAGAGGAGACGATCATTCGGCAGGCGGCCTAACAGCTAGAAAACAAATGCATGGTGCTAAGCTAAGGTTTTTACACAGACGTGGACGGCACTGAGTTTAGCTTGGGAGTTGGGAGTGTATCTGGGACAGTCTTAGATCAAAGACATCCACACTAGCAGAGAAGCACCTTAGTATGGGTGGCAGCTGCAACGCCTAATCTGAATACAGGTTTGACATACGATGTGGATTCTGTTGGCGCAATTAAACCAGTCATTAAATAAGGCACACCTACAACATGCAAACTAGAAATCACAGCAGACTAGAGTGGCTTTGGTAAGCTAATGTCGGGCGGGAAGGCATTTGATGTCATTGCCAGGTGCAGGCAAAGAGGAGGCAGGGATATGAGGGGAGAGAAATCACACCAAAGATCAACATACCAGAGCAATTCTCGTGGAGAGAAGACAGAACATCGGCAAAGCCAGGAGAGAAAGGGAGAGCAGGGTTAAGGATGGGGGAGCATTGAGTATGTGGAGTCTTTAAGAAGGAAAGGGGGCATGTCAGTAAATGAACAGGGTAGTGAGTGAGAAAAGAAAGAGAGAAGGAGAAAAAGAAGGGCACAGTGAGGGAGGAGAAAAGTCACATACTAGAAAAAACAATATAGAGGAAAAACCTGTTCAGTTTGAACAAAAGACAGCAGTTAAGAAATCTCGCCGTAGACCCACACTATTGATTGAGTCACGCAAACTTAAAAGCATAATGAAACATCAAAAGGAAAACAGATTAAACATGAGACATGTTATGCAGTAGTATGGTTGTAGGCATGAAGTAACTTGATGTGTCCTATCTTTGTGTAAACAAACGCTAGATTGGGTGATTAGCACAGCTCAAAGAGTCAAAATGCTTCAACATTCCAGGCAGGTTTTCAGGCCCTACCGTGGAGATTAAAGCATTTTGAATGGCCATATCTTGGATTTGAGGTAATGTAAAGCAGTTCAATTAAACTACCTCTACGTTGGCAGCAGTTGAGCTACCGAATACCTAGTTGGCAGAGGTTGGGTTACGTAATAGTTTTGACTTGCTAAGAAATAAAACATATTTTATGTGAACGCTGAAATGATGGTTGCCGCGTCTGGGTTTCATGAAAGGAGGCCTAGTTAACAGGGGAAGTAGGGCGATGAGGAAGTGGAACTGTTGGTGAAACACGATCACAGGCACGTTTCCTTCATCTCAACAAAGATTCAAAGTCTCCCTTTTTGTCATTAACACATCCAGACAAGGATTTGACTTGATCCTGGGTTCGGGAATCCCTCCCTGACACAACAAAGTCAATAAGTAATTAATTAGCCAAAAAATCCATTTTAACCTTCAGAGCTCAGACTGACAATGAAGGTGTCCTAGGGATTCCACGCATAGATTGTAATTTATGATTATTCTTTTAAGAAATCGGGTAAGATGATCGAAAACCAGGACCACCACTAAATATATGATTTGCTCATTTCCACGTGAAATTGCAATTTCCAAAACCTCGTTCCCACAAGGTGTGTTGGTAAGAGGAGGATTCCCAGTACTCACTCAGCCATCCTGTGGTCCTGAATGTGGCGGTGGAGAGATATCTTATCGCTGACGTAGATGTTGATTGCATATCTCTCCACACTGTCTTCCTCCTGCTTCTTCTCCTCGGGACTGAGAGTGAGCCGCGTGGCCTTACCCCACTCCCCCGGGGCGCTGGAGTCTGGCAGGGGCTTCACGTACACGGGCCTGGTCAGCTGCTCCATCGTCCCCTTCTCCTCCGGGGAGGAGAACTGGCGGACCAGGAGGTTGCGGCCCCCTCCGTCCTCTTCCCCCGAGGAGGAGGAAGAGGAGGAGGTGGTCCGGGCGATAAGAAGGTAGGCCAGCCACAGCAACCATAGCAGAAAGAAGGTCTTGGCTAACACGGACAGTTTCCGCGAGCAGCGACCCCTCATGGTGGGCCAGGTAACTGGCTGAGCAGCTTGAGAGTGCCCTGAAGGACACAGCCCTTTGTAAAAGAAGAAGAAATTTAAAAAAAAAACAAGAAGTAAGCAGATGATTAACCTACAATTACAAACGCCATGGTTATATCAAAAGGTGCACACTCAGCCATTATTATTTAGGCCTACTAAATAATACTAGTATTAGTACTTATTACTCAATATGTGTCCCCCTATCAAGTTTCAGGGAATGAGCCCGCTGCTTAATGGCTGCGGCTACATGTAGAGCAAGAGAAAATGTTGTCATCTTCACAGATGTTCACGGATGCCTTTTGGAGACACTGAAGGCTAATCTTTTGTGTCTTAGATATAAGATAAAATGATGTCTACGTGTCTTATGTACATGTCCTTATTAATGATGATTACGTACACTCCCTTCCACCTTAACCAATGGGATGATTGTTTATCTTAGACCGATATACTCATTCAAACCATGTCAACTAATCAGAACTTGCTATGTCGTTAGACTGATCTGACTGCAGAAATGTATCTGTGTGTACAGACTCTGACTCAGACTCTGTAGTCATCAATAAAATTGTACTTGATCCTTTCACGGTTTCTCCATCTTATTAATTGGTTATTTTCTGTCATAGATTGAAATTATCCATTACATTAGCTAAACTCAGGTGACAAAATCATTATATTTAGCTGGGACTTGAGTTGTTTCAACCTGTTGCCAGATGGTAGTTGCAAAGTGGAATGCGTTCTGTCACAACAATAGTCATTCAAATAAAAACTATGCAGCAGTGTGGCCACTCACAAACAAGCAGCATTCATTCAAGGGTCGAGTCAAGAAGTGTTCTATATGAGGTTAAACCTATCAAACTGACTCACCACTTTGTTGAATCTACATACCACTACAATAGAGACAATCTCAAAATGAAAAATAAAACAAAAAATAGTAAAAGCGTGTAGGTAATTGGTTTATGTGTAAAGTAATAAAAGCTGTGCACACAGTAAAAACAGTTTTGTTTTTTACACTACAGTTTCCACAACAAAGTAAACTGATCATTAATCATTGGGATAGCTATTTAAAGAAAAGGTCGGGTTTTCACCAGGCCTTCCCAGTCATGACTGGGCTTTTACATTTCCTTGTGACTGAGGAGAAGCCAACATGCAAACATCTGGCCACAGTGAGTAGACGAATGCTTTGTTTAAAGTCACTGCGCCGTGCTCAGGCTTCAGTGTATAGTGGGGACATCTGGAGAGGGATTGCGTCCAGCACGGCCATCATCTTTGTGGTTATAAAAGCCACACTACCACAGTTTGCTACACGTGCCCAACCAACATCATACTATACAAGCATGCCATATCAGGACAGTATCTTAAACCACTACTGTAGAATTAAGAATGATTTTATCAAAATCAGGAGCAGGGATTACAGTAATCTGACTAAATAGCACTTAAACGCCAGTGCCTATACCTAAAACAAAACAGATTACAACAGTAACAACCGCTCAAAAATCCACCAACCATGTTCTATCTGTCAATGCATGTTTTAGAAAGAGCAGCTGGCCAACTTCAAACTGTGATGCAGGCTACTATGAACCCACCGATTCATGTCAAAAACACAAACAACTCCTTACAGAGTTTAGACTCCACATAAATAAAACAGTGACTGCCCAAAAGTGTCAGGTAAAATATTTGTGAGACTTGGTCTAAACATTGTTTATCATCAAAGGTTGTAGGTATGGATAGGTAAAGCAAAAATAATTAATTATTTTTGTATGACTGTTTGCTATACTCATGAGTGGCATGTGTGGCCCTTGATAATGGTCTGGTGTGGTATTTTTTGGGGAAAAATATGTGTGCTGCATGCTGGTGTTTGGTTATGCCACTGTACAAGATGACATGAAGCAGCATAAGAAAATTCACCTTCTGCATTTTACTGATCCTCGCCTGGTAGTAGCATATCCTTATATGCATTGCTTTGTTTGTTTGGACCGGTTTCATGCCTTACCAGTTTGTCGTTCCATTTGCTTACTTTAAACTTAATGTGACAAAGTGAGTTTTAGTAAGTCGATTATTCCAACAGCTTGTTTGCCCTGTTGTGTTTTGCGTTTTGAGTGACTTAGGGACAACAACTAGCTACATTTGTAGAAGTGGGTGTGTCTGAAGTGCACGGCGGCAGAACATATTTTAAATAAAGTTTCCATAGCGGTGCCAATGTTATGCTATGTCAAGGATTCGGACATGCAAGCCAAATACTGAATTAGTTAACATTAGGGTTTTATTATCAGAACCTAATAGTACCGTGTTAGCTAGTTAGCCACTGGCAAAACCTCAGGCTAACAAACTAGTGATTGTACTTTGATATTTTAGACGTAATCTGATGCAGCTTTACAGTGATAATGTAACAAATAGCTTTATTTTGGTAATTGCGTTGTAAGTTACGTTTATACTTTCGATAAATGGTTGACAAAGAAGAGAAAATGTCAGAAGGCAGAAAAAAGGCAAACCAAACTGTTCTGACAGCAACCACAGTGCCTCTTCTCGCTAATAATGACGTTAGCAACGCTAACGTTAAACATTCATAAGGTTCTAAAAATAATCAAAAAAGACTGACTATAGAGAAATTTCGGAGTTGAAATATTTTGTCAGAGGACTCTTACCTTTTTCACAAGTTACAGGTCATGATGACATTTAAAGCCGTTTCCTTAGTTTGTCTCGTACTACTTTTGACTTGCATTGCTATCGACGATAGTCAGCTTGAAGCAACTGTCAGAAAGACTGAAGACGTGAAGAGGGGACATCCTCTCCACTCTGCAGTTCCACGTTAGCAAATTATTGTAATCTAAGCTAATGTGAAAAACTATCGTTAGAGTAGATGGTCTTTTACAAATTAATCTACGATACAAGTAGAGTAAGTAGAGCAGAATAATAATGTTGTTATTAGAGATGGAAGTCAACACGTTTTTGTTTACGCTGTTTAAGAAAAAAAGGAAGCAATGTAAATCATGTGTATGAAGACGTCCACGTGACGTGATCAGTTAGTTTGCGCTGTAATTTGTTAGTGTGCGTGAGTGTGAATGTGTATGGGCGCGTGCACGTGCATGAGGCACAGTGATTGGAAAATCCTATTGAAAAGTTTTTGCACTTTGAATGAGCTTGTTTTTTGTTAACTGTATGTGGCAATAGTGGAAAAGTTGGACTTCGACCTCTTTGAGTGTGGCCTTCAACTTTCTATCTAAAGGCAAGGCAGTTTAATCTATTTGTGTCAGTCCATTCATAAATGGTGACCTTGATAGAAATATTATTTTGGGAACATTTTACATTTATGTGATACACAAGTCACAGTATTTCTCGCCTACACAAACATGCCCCATTGTATATATATATATATCAGGGTGACAAAACTGCTTCTGTTCAATAAAAGGCATAATTTATAAAGCTATAATACAGGCCCCTACCAACTGTCTTTTTCATGAATAAATGAATGTTATGTACTCACCCCCCAAAAATAACACAAAGTAAAACAAAAAAATCAAGGGTGGGTCTTCAAGGAAGTGCACTGCTAAAAATCTGTGTATTAAAGGCGATGGTTGGTTTTTTTGGCCTCTGTTTCCTTCTCAAGCCGGACCTAGTCCAACCCATATTGTGTCAGACACCCTTTGTTTAGCAGGCAGACTACCTGCAACTCCTGGTGGAGTGCCAACTTTTTTCTTTATTCTTTCCTGTTGGGTCCTTTCCCCATCTGATACAAGTTTACACCTCTATCTATGAGAAAACCCCTCATCCAGAATCATAAGAGTTTATGCCTCCAGGATATACATCTCTGGCAAAAAAAGGTGCTTAGGTCTAGCATTTCAACCCTTCATTGATCCAAACTCTTTATACATTTTCTGCAAGTTTGTCCCCTGACCTTGTCCTACTAAATAAAAAAGAACACCTTATTAAGTAGAATACTTAAATTATACTTACCGTTAATTGTATAGCAAGTAACTGATAAAAAGGTGTTACTTGCAACACAAATGTGATAATCGAATTTTAACAAAATATTGCCAGCTCAAAGTATGGCAGGGGCTTAAGGCCTACTTGTTTGGAGAATGTGAGTTTTGTAAATGGATCTCCAGCCATCTATTCTGTCACCTGCAGCTCAATAGAACAGTGCTGAGGGCTTTTCCTGCTGTGTGTGCTGAAGTCAATCACCTGTTTTATTTCAAATTAAGTTCTTAATAAGTCACTCAGCCACATATCTGCGATTTTCAAGTGATCAACGCCTTTCGTTCAATGGAAGAATTGTGATCAAGTGGGTTTTCGGTGGATTTACCTAGCATCAAGGCTTTGAAACATTAGGAGTGAAAGAGGGTGTAAAGAATGTTAATTAAGTGTATACCACCATCTAGTGGCTTCAGGACAAAGATATTCCATGGACTGGTGTAATTCATAAATGATAAGGAACCAACTGGTTTTGATGTTAGTGCTTTACCTGTATAGAGCTATTAAAATTGATCATCAACTTAGACAAACTCCACAGATTCAACCTAGACTAGCCTATTATTTCCACTCTCTTCCAATGACATAAGGAATTGTACCTTTAACCAAGCAACGGGTTGTTATGGGGTTCTTCGGCATAGGCCTACTGTGTGTCTGTATGATGAACACACTTTTAAAAGCTGGACAGTAAAGGTCAGAGGAGCGGTTGAACCTTTATTATTGTGATCACTCAATGACGAACAAAATGTTTGTTATTAGTTATGGTTGAATATCATTTTGTTCATCTGAACTAAACTCACTCAGTCCATCATTCTGTCACTGTGTAGTGTCAAGCTGCCATTTATTTAATCATTTACTTCTTTGGTCTGAACTGACAACCTTGTCCAGGGTTAAATTACTCCAGTCTCTTACTCTTGCTATACATTTTGTCTATCTGTGCAATAAATTACTGACTAGAGGTTGTGGTGAAGGTGCGTAGTCCCTGGATTTAATTAAGATGTATTCTGGCCCAAACTCTCCTTGGGCTTTAAGCTTCTCTTAGCAGAATATTGAAATTGACCTCCCTCCATGGTAACCGTAAATTACTGATCCAAATAATGAGTGTCTGACCTTTCCTTTAGCCTTGATAAACTCATAATTACCTACATCTGTCGAACCTTGCTTTCTACATATCCTACAATGACAGGGAGTCGGAACAAATGGCCTCATACTAGGAGCCGCACCCTTGTCGTTGGTTAATATTTTACCTTTTCTACTGCTAAGAATCTGGGGTATGCCACTGTCTTTTGAAAGCAGGTCAGAGGAGTTCAGCGAAGGACAGAATGAATCACTGATTGAGGGAGGGAGTGAGAGACAGAGAACGTACGATGAACAAAAGGGCTATAGATGAGTATATTCACTAGAATGTGACTAGCTTTGCTGTAGCACTATACTGTAAAACTACAAAATGGAAGGAGAGGGACTACTCTATCCATGCATTTAGATTGTAAGCAAAAGGACATTGCGTCCTGTTGAACCTGCCATGCTGGGCCAGATGCATATTGAATAGTGACACTGTGTAAATGAAGCCCAGTTGGCTGGAACGTTGCAACAGTGGGCGAGTGTGTCTCCCCCTCTTGACTCTCTGCCCAGGGATGATGCTGCAGAGAGGGTTTGTGAGGCTCCCAAAGTTACGAGACGTGAAAGGATTACATATGGTGTGAAAGGTTTTAGAGTGGGGGTGATCAGGTGCAGTTGATGGAACTTCTTCCCCGCTTGGCTTCTTTAAAGGGCGTATCGGTGTTACGGTTTAAAGGTTTGATGGTGGGAAAAGCCTGTGCACATGTAGTGTGACTTTTCAGCGTTCTCATTTTAAGGCTCGTAATCATAGAGGACAGTTGCGTGTACAAATGGTGCCTAATGCTGTGTTTATCATGGTGACCCTGGCCAGGTTGGACGAGAGAAAACAGGGTGCCATCTACTGTTTATGCAGCTATTGTAGACTGCAACGCTTTATCAGCAAGTGGGGTGAAGGGAAAGAACTCAGCATCCACTAAATAACTACACTATATAACACACACACACACACACACACACACACACACACACACACACAATCACAGTAATTTAGCAAAATCAACTACTCGAATGCCCCCAAGTTTCTTTCTCGCGCTTCTCTCTCTCTCTCTCGCTCTCTCTCTCTCTCTGTTTCTCTCTCTCTCTCTCTCTCTCTCTCTCTCTCTCTCTGTTTCTCTCTCTCTCTCTCTCTCTCTCTCTCTCTCTCTCACACACACACACACACGCACATGCCCATTTAACCTTCTCCCTCTGCCTGGACCGAGCTCTCTGAGCCCGACCTCCTGTTGCCCTGGTAACCACTCACAGTCCAGACAGCAACAGTCAGTACACGCTGTTTGTTACACTTCCTTTTCATCTGAATGGGGGTAGTTTGTTAGAGGGGGAAGCATGAAGCCTGCCAGCCAAGCTGCTTAACCTCACCAAGTTTTGGAGGCACACAGCCACCCAGTTCTCTTTAAGTGGGAACTGTTGTGAAATGTGTGGGACAGTCACTGCAAAAACGGCTTTCTTCTCACTTCAGTGTGACAGCTGTTGACAGGAGTTAGAGGCTTTCTCTATCTATTTCCTTTCGTGCATGAAATGGAAAACAAATGGTGGATTGGAAGAGTTATTGATTGGTGTGTTATGCGCTGGAGCTGTAAACAACAGAATGCATGATCTACTTCATCTGCCGTTATTCAAATTTGGAATTAGTTCAGGTTTTAGTGATGGGAGTTCAAAATATACTTTAGTACTGTATGTGTCACTTTTATTAAATGAGATAAACACTTGAAGTGTTCGAATTGGTTGGTCTTTCAAAGGATCACTACAAATAGATACATTACTGCATGCTTACACACACACACACACACACACACACACACACACACGCATACACACACACACACTCACAGACGCACGTACACACACCTAAACAGCCACCAGAGGGGAGCCCATTATCAATGCCAGCTGCATGACTCATGCTCAGGCGGTGCAGTAACCGCGCACACTACTCTGATGTGGCCCCCGCGGAGCACCAGGCCCCCAGACTCCTTCTGTTTGATTCCGATAACACTGCTGAAATTGTGCCTGTCTTTCCTCGCCACATTTATCAAGAAATGCTTCCACGTAAGACCTCTAAGACAGAGTTTTTTTACAAATGTGCTTTCATGGCAAATAGACTTGTTAATACAGCCTTGAACCTCAAGCTAAAATATGTTGCTTGGGTGCGCCAGCCATTGTTTTCCCAAACGGGCACCTGCAGCCATCAATGTGTGACTGAAAGGATTTTAATTTCTCCCTCTGCCAGCCTGATCCTCTCATGTAATGCCGCAGCCCCACCGCTGATTAAGATTTTACACTACAGCCTCCCTGAATCTATGGAGCCGATTTATCTAACAGAATAAATCCAATCTATTTAGTTATCATTTTGATATACGTAAAACAGAACAACACAATTCATCATCTTCATAAGAGAATATTTGATGACTTTTTTTGGGCCTCTGACAGATGAGCATGCGGGCGGGGCCTGAATAAGGAAGGATGAACCAAATGGACATTTTAACAACTTGATTGTCCTTGTTTCTTGTTGTTTCCACTGTCTCATATGTGGTACAATGGCCAATCAAAACTAAAAGGCAAACATACATAAACATGGTACCTACAGGTATGATATATGCAGACTAAGAAGACTGCGTTTTACAGAGAGACTGACTGACGCTGACGTTGACTGGCTGACACCAGAGTTTTCAACATTGTAGGGCCCTGAGATCATGTTATGCCCTACAACCTTCTGAAGGCCAAAGTATAATCCTTTATTTGCAATTTCCAAACCACAGGCAAAGCATTCACAAGCTGTTATAAACTCACTTGACAGCTAATGCTAATTCATGGCAAAAATAACAATGCCTCATTGTTCATGTTATTATGCTTCTACAGAACTAACTCAACATCTACCTAGCTTCCAGGAGAGCTGATAAAGACCTCACTTGGCCACCAAACGTGTGAGTTACAGAGTGCGTGCGTCTGAAGTAGGGAGATGAATAAAGCATGATGCCAGTGACAGCGTGGTCTGCAGGGCTGGGAGCTGAAAGTCAACACCTGTCACAGTCAGCAGTCTGCTATTGCTACTGCTGCTTTCTAATAGAAGGTCACCTTGTTCTGAAGAGACAGCCACGGGCCTGGCCAATGATAACTCAGCACTCAGCTTCACTGACGGCCATCCAAGATGGGAACACAGCCTACTAAGCCCAAACTCTATCTCACTGTCTCTCATCCTCCTTTGAATCTTTTTCCTAGCCCTTAAACTGCTTGGTTTAGAATTACAGTAAAGTGATATTCTATTTTTTTTTTCTGGAAGCATAAAAGCGTTTTATAGGAGCACGATTATGCGGTTTATTATGCAGTCTATATAAATGAGGTACCCGAAACCATTTTACTTCAGGTAACAGCCTTTTGGAGAATAAAGAATTTTCATTAAAATCTTTGGCATTATTTCCCCAAACTGCAGGCATCAGCTTTGTGGAGCATAGCGTATGGTGACGTTTGTGTTATGAAAGTCCCTTTCCCCTCCTCCAGCAGGGCTTCCAGGGTTGTCACAGAACGTCTGTCTGCCGGTTTTTCGAACACGGCTGAATGGTTCTACAGGAATTCTGTGGCCACCGTCGCCCATCGAGATTCAAGCAAACTCCATTCGTTCCCCTTTCTCAAAATGATTACCGTTCTCTCTGCTGAGAAATTTGACCTTAAATAGTTCTCCAAACTTTTCCTACTAAAAAGGTGTTTTCCCTGCCAGTGTTCAGTCTCACTACCTTTCTGAAACACAATGACAAGTCACAGCTGTCTCTAAAGCGCTGCTCGGCTCAATTTTAATGAATCCTTCTCAGCCTCCCCTTTCCACCTACTGCTTATTTTTCTCCCTTTGTTTTCTCTCCTCCTTTTCTTCTTCCTCACTACTTTATTTATGAGTCTTCTACCGGCCCTCTTTCGCTCTTTTATCCTCTTAGGCTTTGTGAAAGAAGTAATTTCCCCAAGCCCTTGCAGATATGGTGGATTGATTGGTCTTTTTAAAAGCGCAGTCCTTGGATGAAGTCCTTGTCAGGTGCCATGGGCTCCGCTCTCTTGGTAAAGTGGCAATGCTATTGGATAATTGCCTGAGAAGTAGCCCTCTCTCTCTGTGTCTATTTCTGTCCATCTTCGCTCTAAAACTCACCTCTTTGTCCTTTTCTTATCTTCTTATCGATTCTTCGTAAAATTGTCTTCCTCTTCCCCTCCCTCTCCCATTCTATATTTATTTTTTGTTATTTGTTATATATTGTACAAGCATGGTCCTGGATGAGCATAAATACAAAGTAAACTGTGCACTGTTTGAGTTTGAAGACAGCACAACAAAACTCATCAGACATACACAGCTCTGTGTAATACCGTTATATACGTATATATATATATATGTGTATATATTTATCTATATATATATCTATATATATAGATATATATATAGATATAGATATATATAGATTTATATATTCTCTCTCTATATATATATATATCTATATCTATATATATAAATAAATATGCTGTCGATTTCTGGTTGACTTAATTCAGCAGTCTTAATTTACTATCTGCCAATCTTTCATTTGATCTTTCACAGAGCCTCTACTTAGAAGTTAACAACTGACAAAAAACTACAGCTTACAATTTGCCTATTACTCTGAGTCTTCCTTTGAGACCTGACTATGCAGATACATTCAAACAAACAAGCTTAATTGGCAGACATATAAACTGACAGCTATATTGGCAAAGCACACTAAAATCAGTTAAGATTTTGAACAATGAACTGTCCAAATAATTTTATACAATGTAATGGATGTTGAAGTATTATATTATACGTTCCTAGCCCATTTTATGACTGCACAATGGCACTGCAATCTAAGGCATTGAAGAGACGTCTTGACTGCGGCAGAGAGAGCTTCTTTAGTCCTGATGCAGCCCACTGCTGATCCCTCAAGCTGTAATTGCAAAGATTTAAAGACATGCTCTTATATGGGAAATATATTCACAACAGCATTCTCTGTAAAGGGCTACAAGCAGTAGAATCTCTCTGTCTATCTGGTCACCTATCCTACAGGAAGGGATGCAATAGGTATGTTTGCATAACTGATGCAATGTTGTTAATTTTTCCCTCTGGGGGTTCATTCTATAACTTGGTTCACTGAATAATTAAATGACTACAAGACATCAGTTGGTATTAGCTGTCGGGCTTTAATAAATTAATAGAATTTACATAAACTAAAGGAGCAAATTATTGACTATCTTCAACTGCAAATAAACCACTGCCACAAGAATGCAAAATTACTAATGGGCTCAAAACATACAATGTTCTAGTGTTTATTATAACCTTTCAGAAACAGCTTGTGGTACAAATGCATTATTTCATGGTTCATTGGAGGGCATTAGTATTTCGCTAACATTTGGTGCAAGCTTTCAACAGAATATTCTAAAGATGTTCACAGGAAGCATACTTGTTCTCTGACCTTGTCATGAAAAGTTAAATTAGCATACTTTTAGCACAGCTGACTTTAGAACAGTGTCCATACCCTGTATATATTATGATATTGTTGCTGAGGGCAGCTTTGACAGCTTCGAAGGCAAACAGTTTCTCTATATAACCTTGGTGCATTCATTCCACGGCCTCTCTCTATCCCCGTGACATAAACAATCGGAGGACGAGATTGAAAACAGCAAGGGCCTGTGCCTAGATTTACATTCCAATCAAGTGACACCGGTGTCAGAAAATGACTTCATTTTGACAAGCCTACAGCACACAACCTTTCCAGTAATGCACAAACAACACATACAAACACATTAAACGTGCATGTGCCACACAGACACACACAAACAGTGCTCCCTGGACAACACTTGGTTGGCAGAGGTGGTGGCAGATGGCTCTGTGGTGCCCCATATCCCCTCTCCTATCTTTTTCACTACACCTGTGCGCAGGAAGAAAAGGGGGAGGGGGGCACAGAGGCAATCTTGTGTTCTTCATCTGTGCTATCCATCTGTGAATTTGTGGGAGAGAAAGGAGCAGTGTGAGTGATCCAGACAGGTTGCAGCGTGCCTCTCCAGAGTGTCCCTGAGCACCCAGAGGTGCTTCATTGTTGACCTTGTCTACCGTTATAGCTTCATAATGATGTTTGCTTTATTGCTCGGAGGGGAAAATGAAAAGGGACGTTTTTTTCCTCTGAATGCTGGAAAACACTTCATAGAAACTTGTCCAAACTAGTTAAAAAAACACAAAAGCTTAAACCAACATCAAGCATGCTCACTTAGCTATTAAAGTCACTGTATAGTATTATTCATTGAGCGATCTATGCATCACTGAATCCTAAAATGTCACATCATAAAACAAAAACCCTAAGTAAACGCAACACGGCGTTTCTATGTTGATGCGCATGTCTCCTGAAATTAAATTGTTGTACGATGACAGCTTGCCAACGAGTTATATAATTGGGTCCTCCGTTGACAAGATCCATTAGTTGTTGATGGTGGCTACCAAGGACAACCGTGGCATGCAGTGTTCAGGCAGTTCCACTGGCTGCAACACAAGACACGAGCGGGAGGGAGAGGAGGGACCCATGTCCTGTGTTGCAGCCCCTGGCCCAGCCCTACTGTGGGTCAACTTCACACCAGACAGACAGTCCATCTACAGCTGTTTCCCTGTGGAGAGAAAAAGAAACATAATGAGACAGAGAGGGACGGGGCAATAATGTTAGCTGTGAAAGATCCTGGTAGAAAACCGAGAGAAAGAGATTAAATAGACAGAATGGTGGAGAGAAATCGAGGGAGGAGAAAAAATATAAAACGAGAGTGCAGGAGAAAGGAGAACTACTAGGAAGGCAGAAAAAAAGAGAAATGCTGCCCTGTGCCCCACAGACACCCCATTCATCACTAGACCATGGAAATAGGCTGTTTCACCTTGCGAAGTGGAGGTCGGACGGCTGCCAGGACACCATTTCACATCCTCCCAGTCTGACACCCAGAGAAAAAGACCAAATTGCCTGACTATGAGGGTCATGACTTATCGCCCCAGTTTTTGACAAATAAAATGAGGTAGAAAATATATTTACCGGATTCTGTCATTAGCTTGCTGGCATAATTGGAGACTACATGAAATTGTGATACAAATGCCACAAAAGTCAGGTTTCATTATAATCATCATCAGCAAAATAACTATTCATTGGAAATTATAGCATTTCAGTGTTAGGACATTTGACTACTCATTGTTATTCATGAGGAGGTAGGCACAGTTTGTTGTCAAAGAAAGTAGATGATCTACTCTCTTTTTTGGGGACTGCAATGTACTAAAAGGTCACAGTCGAGTGGACTTTAAGCAGCATGTATCATACAAAAGGTCTGGAAATGTCACCATGTCTGCTCACCGGTTTGATACATAAAAATGCTAAATAAAAAATAAACAATAATTATTCTGGCTTTTGCTTCTCTTTCCATCATCATAACTCCATGTATGTGTCTAGATGTTTTAATCCTTGTACATAGCTGAACAATTATCCTTCCTCTATTGTTAAATCCATGGTGCATTATTAAATGCGGTAAGATCTTTCTATTAATCTATTTTGCAATATCCCTCAGCTCAGCTAGCGAAAATGGGTCGAACCTAGTTTTGGGACTTTGGGGACATGAGTTTAGAGGACAGATAGAGAGCCAAAGGACAAAAACGGGCAGAGGAGAAAGACAAGACGAGCCAAAAGGGAAATTGAATTTCCTCCCCCTTTCATGAAACGAATAAAAACGTCTGGGGTCCAGATTGAATTTCAAAAAGAGCTAAATTTAAAAAATGAAAAAGGTCAAGGTTTGAATGGGAAGGAGTCTGTAGCAATTTAAAATCGAATAAGTTTAATTTCAAAAGAAATGTACAGAGAAAAATGAAATGACAGTCACCAGAGCTACAGGATCTTTCAACATTAAAGGGGATTTGAATTTGAAATTTAGTTGTGTTCAAATCAAACTCACAAGGCAACCACTTTTTGAGATAATACTGTATGAGTTTGTGCAAAATTGGCTTACAATGTAAGGCGTACTGTGGGAAACTGCTTGGGGCAACTTGGCTCCGATGTGAAAGAGGCCACCCTGATTCCACATTTAATCACTTATCCAAATTGCCTTTCAATACCCTAGCTACAATGTGAGTGATGACAATGAAATTAGTTTGCTTGGCGTAACACTGTAGCCTAGACGCTGCATGCAATAATGAGACTTGTAATTAAACTATTGATGTTCAGTAATAAGTCCCACTTATTCTCTACGTTCAGGACAATGGTGGCATCAAGTGGAACGGTTACGTGTCCTGCATACTTTAAACCAAACATTATCACCCCCCCCCAAAAAAAAAAAAAACTCACTCGAAGAAACCACTCAACACAATGGTGCATTGTGTCAGCCTGAACAATGGTTTGGCTCTTCTGATATTCCAGGGATGTCAAAGGTAGACTGTGAGTGCCTGTTAGCTTACTTTCTGGACAAGAACAGCAATCAAAGTACTGCCGATATAGTGGTTCTGACACACTGAGTGACAGCTGTGACATGAATAGTCTAGAAGTCTGGAACAAGATTGCCCTAATCTAACATTTCAATCTGAGTTTGAAATACCAGCATATTTGCCATTCAGACGGCTTCAGAGTAATCCATTGTGACTGTTAGAAACGAAACCAAAAAGAGAAAGAATGTCTTAGCAAACTGACCAATGCACAGACATAACTTAGAACAAAATTATGAAAATTATTCAAGTTATTTTGACATCACCGAATAGGACGTGCATAGCCGTGAGTCTGTACATTGTTCAGTTTATCTGAAAATTAGTTGTGGCTGTATGAGTCTTTTACTAAAAAGATTTGGACAAAGCCTCAGCTAGCTGCCACCTCTTGGTGGGATGCTATTCATCTTGTGCACTGTGGCAGCAGGGAGTAGTCGTTGCAACAGCTTCAGATCTTAACACAGCATAGCTTGAAAGCGAGTTTGATAGCAGGGTAGAATTTAATGATAACACATTTGTTTAATGATAGAGCAGCATGATGCAACTTTACTGAACAAATCAGTAAAACGCAGATTAACCAGATGTAGGCAGTGTTGTGGACTAAACGTCTTCCTGATCAAGGCATCAATTTGTTTGCATTCTATTTGTTTAAAGCACACTATGACACACTGACCCATTGTAGTATTCTCGGGGGAGAATGAAGAGCTCAAAGCTGGTCTTTCTTATGTATGCCTCAGAAAGACAGTGTTCTCTTGTGTTCTGGCTGCTGTATTTGTGTGGATCCAAACAAACAGCATGAGTCAAGCTCTCGTCTTTGTTCTCCTTAACTCTAGTATGCATGGTTTAACAGGGCATTCTGCACCCGCAACTATTCTTTTTTACCTTCTTGTGTGCATGCAAACACACACACACACACACACACACACACACACACACACACAACTTGACATTGGGGGAGATGCTAGTTAAAACTGGAAATTGATGCTTTTTAAGAGGCTTGCTACAGCATCAACAATGACCAGATAAACAGTTCTGGAACCCTTCCAAAGGCTGAGATGGTATGCAGTCAAATCATACGATGGTCTGTGAGCCAAATCAAATTATTTTCCTTATTAGATAAAGGACTGACCGACTTAATTGTTAGTAATGTGAGAAAGTGAGTGGGTTTGTCTGCCATAACTCGAAGAATTTAAAACAATATGACAATTTTGAACAGCGTATCACAATGAGCCGTTACAAAGATTTTGTGGACTAGCCAAGTGGATTTTTTAACTCATGTGGATGAACTGGGGTGAGATTGGTTGTCCATGAAAGAGCACATTGGATATGAAACTATGGGGCCACTACATCCTCTCCACATGCAGCATACTCAGAGCAGGTGGTTTGACCTTGGATCTTGCTACTTCATTCCACTATCAGCATTTTGACTGAACATAATTCAGTAGCCGGAAAGATAAATGTAAGAAAGATGGTATCCTCATGCTCTGAATTATACACTGAAAAGATAAATGTTTAACATTTTCTAGAAATGGTCAATATCCCAAGCTCACACTCTGAATTTGAGTAAGCTAGCCTTCTAAATGTATGATACATATATTGTGCTCTTGTTCTTTACATCTGAACCTGGGCTAGGAATAGGGAAGGCTGTTGAGCCAAAGTTAAGTTGGATTAGCATGCATTTGTTACAGCATGCCACAGAAAGACCAATCATAGCCTATCGTTGACTATTTACTGATAATTAAAATCCTGAGTTGGTAATGATGGGCCAACATTGCTTACAGAAATGATGAGATCAGAAGTTAAATTACTACAACAGGCAGCAGCCTAAACAAAGGCAATGTGCATAAGCTAACCAACAGACCTCGGTCCATTCTTCAGCAGCTGAATGGATCGCTTGCCTGCTTTGCGTTCGCTCAGTAGCCGACTATATTCTCGCTAGTATTGTATTCTGGAGAGGAAAGGGGAGGGTATTGCCCCTCTATATTTTCCCGTCTTGTTGCAGGTACCGGAATACCCCAAATAGAGATGGACATTCTAACGCCTACTCCGGGGAATGCACGCGCCGATGCTTTAGCCCCCCATATGCACCACTTGTGTGATCAACGATCATATTGGAAAGTGTCCCATCATACATTGGATTTGCAAAACATTTAAATTATTGCAAAGTTCAAGAACTACTCACCGGTTGCTTTCTTTTTTGTTTCAACGAAAATACATCGAATAAACCAAAAATATAGTCGCTCTGTGATGGCTTTCAAAGCAAGCTCCAACAACCTCTCTCTCTCAGCATGTTCCTCTATCACACATGCACTAAAAGTGATTTAAGATTGCAACCCAGTTCGGAATTTCGATTTAATCAGTTTATCCTATTTATAACTGCACACGGATGCCCGTTAGGCTATATAGTATAACAAGCTAAGGAGCGCATGCTGGACCGCCCTTGATAAAGTGGAACACGGATACTCCAGAGTTCAATTCAAAATTTTACTTGCCTCATTAATAATCCTTTGAGGATTGTGCAAAGTCACAGTGTGTAATGTTTCAAAGCTGCATACACAATATATTTTCTGATATTAGGCTAAATAATATAGGCTACAACGTATACGTAAAGAATATGCCGAGGATAAAATTAAAGTTGCATGCAAACAATTACCAGTTGTTCGACCATTACAGTTCCACGAAGGAAGCACGCTCAAAGTCTTCCATCGTGCTCTTTTCCCTTCTCTCATCAAACAGTGACTAACAGTGTAAAGATACCCTGATAGGCAATATCTCAGTCAATGTCCCTCGCGTTCTCATTGGTGTCTGACAAAGCTCTGTAGTGACTATCCGTGCACTCAAGCCGGGGCGTTTGCACGTTCTGCGTACAGGTAATTTTGTGTGGGGTCTATAAAAGAATCTTCTTCGTGATCGTTCTCCGGTACCATTTGGTAAAACTGTTGCCTTGCGCAAAAAAAAAATCCTTCCATGGTGCCCCGAGCCAGTTTAGTAATAGATATCCAGTCATATGCAGTTAAACCATGGACCATGCAGCCTGAGTGCAATCATTAAACATACAATCAAATGATTTTGCTCATATCTTGTTAGTTTTGGGTGCATCTAGGTTATAACACACATTTACCCAGTGACCTTGAGCGTAAAAAAAACGTGTGGCTTGGTAATTGAAATATGCATTGGCCTACAGCATTGCATTACCAAAAATGTTTTTCTAAACTGTTGTCCAGTTATAGGCAGACTGCTGGCACGTTTTAGTTACTTAGTCTATATGTCTACAGTAGCCTATGCCCTGTGCGTGTGACATTTTACGCAGCAAGAATCATAGTGGGATGTCAACACATGTCTAAGGTGAAATTATTAAAAATGACCAGGTAGTCAAGTATGTCAATCAGCTGTCTACCGATCATAACATTAGCAATTCATTGGCACTACATAACAGAATATAGGCTAGACAAAGAGTTAAACAGAATGGGCAAGATTTATCAGAACACTTATCGTGCTGCGAAATTATTGGCTGTGACCTGGATTGAAACAGTTATTCTTAATTTGTAGAACTGGATTGATTGGTAATATGAAAGAAAATTGCAATAGCCAAATTCTGCGATGAGTGAATCCACAATTGAAACCCCCATTCAGCCCAACGTAATACTGGCCTAGCCTATTGGCATATAATCTCATAGTTTATATCGCTAATAACTGCAGGGCATCAGCAAAAGGGTGAGCGAATTTGACATAATTTCTTCTCAACTTCTCGTGTAAAAAGGAACGTTGCAAGAAGAGCAGAAAGGCTTCACAGACGCCCTCTATTTGTCGAGTAGTACAGTGACATGGGCAAGGCTAAAGCTTTCCCATAATACGTTGCGTCATTTATACCACAGAAAAAATTACTTTGACTTGATCCGCAGGCAACTGTTACCAAACTAGTACAATATTTAGGGCTTCTATGCCTCGTTTTTTTTCCGGTAAATTTTGAATGCTCCTTCAATAGCTAATATAAAGAAGTAGGCTGAACGACTGATTGCTCCTTCTACCGGACGTTTTGACTTAGCTCCACGTGCACATTCCAGCAGAAGAACATGACGGAAAGAGCCATGAAACATTTAATGACAGCGTCACTATTTTATGAAAACATTTGTCCGGAACAGTCACAATTTCTCATGTGAGGTGGTTTATTCACTTTGAATGTTTTCGATTTTGATCTATTACTGCGAAATGGACTAGGTGTGTCGTGTTGATGTAATTACAATTTTACTGCGCTAGGTGTCAGTACGTATCCAGTTTTGGCCTTATTTATGCTTATTTATTGTAGCAACCGACGGAGTCAACCGACGCAGCGCCGTTACACCTCTAATATTTGTATTATTTAGATTTCGTTTACTCTAAATTCTTGCAACACTAAGTTAGTAAATTACATTATCATTATATTGTAGTTTTTACCTTATTTGCTGAAGCCTTTGGAGCAAAATGGAGGCAAACATTTGTTGCATCACTCAGATGTTCATTGAGGACTCATCTTGCTTCTGACCGTATGCGCTGTTTGAAAGGGATTTCTTTGAAGCAAAAAGCTGCTTTAAACACCTGCAGAATTATCATACAAATGCAGGCGTGGAGAACAACAACAGTTCATTGGTGCACATAGGAAATGAAAAGTTTTTTTTTTTTTTAAATAGCTGACTTTAAATTCTATATCTAGGCAAACCCTATTAATAGGGTTATTGTTGGACAGCAATATTTTGGACTTTGATGTCCATCTAGAAAGGTACATAAGACAACTGAAATAGTCTTCTAGGTTGTGTTATGTTCCTTGTAATGAACCCTGAGCTAGTGAAGTGATACATAGAAATCGTATGAGGTTTAGATAGTGTAATGTTTGTGTCTTTGAGGATCCACTTTACGGTAGATTGCAGTAGCTATTTCACAGCGATTAACACTGTAGATTTCACATGTGACAGTGGCATAAAGTCCCTCAAAAATAATGTAGGCTGTATCCAACACAAATTCGTTTAGTACTTATTGAATAATTTACAGCTGAACACTCTAATTTGACACAACCTAGAATAGGAATTTCATTCAAAAATTTACAAATCGAGTTGGCTTTGTATGTTGATGCATTATACAGTATATACTATATAATGTAATACTACTATACTAGGGAATTGGAGACCCACCTAGCCTATTTCTTGATAGGTTGATTAAGCCTAGGCTAACCTGTAGCTTGACCACACAGCAGAAACGTATTGCTGCCAAGTTTATAAACTATCCCAACTTTAATTTGACCCATACATCCACATGTAATGGGGTTCCTGAGTTTAAGGCCCTGTCTTTCTATGGTTGTGGTCACATGTCATAGGAATGTTTGTTTAGTCTGATGCTTGGCCTGCACAGCGCTGCATATTTTGAGGAGGCTGTTTTGGTGCTCTGAGTGACTGTCTTCACCTCCCACTAAATGAATGTGCGTGTGTGACGCCACTGCGGTCTTACTCATCACTCCGTGGTGCGTGGTTTACTGTTAGTCTTGTTAGGGAGCTATGCTCGTATGCTGGCTGTGACGGGTTTAGCCTCTGTTGACAAAAGCAGTTGATTGGGTGAGAAAAGCCCCTGGCATTTTCTTGTCAATGACAACATCTCTCTGTTTGTCTAATGCATCAATCCATCGCCTTACTCTCGCTTCCTATGCGATTCAATAACACAACCCTTCTCAGTCTGCTTCCTTTCTGCTCGTATATGCCTTATAAATTGTCCATGCTCTCTGACTTCATGTCTCTCTCTCCCCCTATCATGTCTTGACACTCTGCAGCCTCCACTGTGTCTGCATGATTCAGTCAGTCTCCTACCCAGAACCTGAGCCCTGCACTCTTGGTTGGCGACTGCTGCCCTATGGCTCGTCTGTCACGCAGCTCTTGTCATCAGACACATTAATATACATGTTTGCACATCGGAAAAAAAAACAGGCTTAAACACACTAGCCAACCCTTTAGTATTTTGGCCTTCCTGCTAGTTTAGCAGGTGTGTCTTGTTAGTTATTATGAGTGCCAAACGTTTAGCCTAATAACAAACAGGACATTTCTTAAGGGCCCGTACTCTAACAATATAGTGGTCGGGCATTTTGCCAATGTTAATCTCCAATCTTAAGTGTGCACTAAAAAGGAGATGCATGTGAACAATGTTAATTGGGTGACCACTGTGAGTGGACCCTTATGATATGAGATATACCAGGACTGACTCATCATCAGCAGAGCCAGGGAAGAGTGCCTTATGTCTGCATGCTTGAGGCCTCCTGGGATCAACCTCAAACATATGGCATTCTGTGTTTGAAAATAATAATAAAAAAAATTAAAAAATAATATTATTTATTTGATATTCAACACACTGCCGTATTATCTGGACTACTACTCGGATTTCCAGTATTTAATGACACACTTTAGATAATCGGACACTTTAATCTTGTAATTAATTCTCGACTGGGGAGATCAGCAACTCCTGGGTCCTGAGTGTGTGGGATAAGTGAGGATACTTGTTACAATCCACCGCTACGCCACAAATACCCCCCTCCCCTTAATAGTCATCACGCCAGCTTTTGGCAGATCAGCATGAGAGTATAAAAGCCCACCCCCCCGTCCCCCGTCCCGCCCCCCGTCCCCAGGGCACGTGCCATGTATGTTTGCCGGCTGATGGCATATAGCATATCACTCATGCATCCAGCGGTCTAATAATAGCGTGAGTTATGTCGGCTTACCAATGTGTTTGTCCAAACTTCCCCTCATGGGAATTAAGGATAACAGACCACTCACAAACACAATGGCAAGCCTGTAGAGAGTTGGGGGTGAAGGGAGATGGATTGAAATGTTTTGGAGAGCTGCCACAAATAGGAACCGTGAGCCTTATTTGGTTTTCCGGTGCAGGTTTTCCATTAGACATAATGGGACATGTTTGTTTGTTTTCCCATTCAACAAGTATCGTTTGAATGAGGTCTATCACAGGTACACTGTAAGACTTTCTGTTTCGTAAAATTGCAGCAATTCTGTTTCAAATATATACTTTTTTCTTTTGTGTTTCTTGTTTTCAGGCATAGGTACCATAATGTGAAAGGTAAGTTGTCATAGGAAATCCCCATGAAATTATTTTGCATATTTAAGCTGATTTAGACCTGTCTGACAAGGAGCTCCTGCCACAGAGTCAATGGAACCGCCCTTTCAAACACAACCGACACATAATGCTCTCTTTTCTCTCTCTCTCCCGTCCTCAGAACCAGACACAGTCAGAAATCCTATTGGTAAAGCAGCAATTTGCCCTTTCTGCTACCAGTGGTTTCAACCTGGCAACCACCGGGTGCGGCTGAGGCCCAAGCGGCAGCCATCGGCCCGAGTGCAGGGCGTGCTCCGGAGGGAGGGGCGGGGCAAGCGCTTAAGTCTGGCCCAGGTGAAGCTGCTTCGCAGGTTCCGAAACGCCTCCTCCACCCTGGTAAATATGCTAGCCTATAAGTGCAGACTGTATTGACTTTTCATTCTTATTCTTACATTTCAACATGTGGTGTGGCCTTTGAAAGTTGACAATCTAATGTAATCGTTGTTTATAAATGGTATGGTCATTCAGTGCCTATGTTAAAGTAACAATTGCGCTCCCGCCGATGCTTCCATTCAATTTGGAGCAGAGAACACTTCCTTTCCTCTAAAGTCTCCAAATACAGAAAGTTGAGAATAGTTTACCATCGTCTGCACTTACCCAACTTCCAATCTTCACCTCTTTAGATGGTCTATTAGACCCTTTGGACTCTTGACAGATGACACCAAGCAGTCACAAAATGATACTCAACCCAGATATGTTGCTCAGTTTCCATCCACTCCGTTTACGCGGCCGTTCAGATTGGGAAACCGGTGGAGCGAGAGTGGAGGTGGAGCCATGCCCTCTCTCAACGGGGGCAGAGCAGGGGGAAAAGCTATTGACCTGGCCTCGGAGCTATCTGACACACGCCTAATGAAGAGCCACTCTGGTGGATGTGTAGCCTCATTAAAAAGCCGACAGGCTTCATTCGGTATGCAGGTTTTCTCTGCACACTCTCTCTATGGGGAGCTGAAATGAAGGAAAAACAGATACGGAAGCAACGAGCAGTAAGAGAGAGAGGAGTAAAGGGACATTCGAAGAAGTTCAGGGAAGGGTGGAAATGAGAGGAGGTAAAGTTGACTTACGAGGGGGAGATGGTGGTGAAGAACAGTTCGATTAGATAAGAAAGGGTGACAACGGGTGAGGAAGCTGACAGGGGGCGGGAAGGGAAGTGGATTGATAGCACTTTGTTTAGTATGCAGTGCTGGATGACGTGCTGCGTCTCTGCCTCCACGCTAAGGGCTGCTGGGAAGGTCAGTGTTTGATAGGCCGATAATGATCACAAGGAAACGGATAATGATCTCACAGGAAGAGGACCTATACATCAGAGAAATGGACACCGAGAGGGTTGAGACCGAGTGAGATAAATGAGGGCACGCCGCACATCGGCACAGAGGCAATATTTTAGGGTGAAAGTCCCATGTATTATTTTCACCGCAGAGCTTGTATGCCCCCCCCCCAAAAAAAATATCTTTATTGTCGAGTTTCCAGCTCACTTATCAGCTATGAAGTAGAGTCTGCAGGAAGTCAAGCTAATTGTATTGTCTGTTGTTGAGTGCCCCATCCATATCCTTTAAGGAGTGGGGATGCTGGGAACGATGAGTGAGATACTGCAGACTGTCTTGATTGCTTTCTGTACGTGTCTCGACAGTCCTGCAGATTGGCCTTGTCATCACCCACCAAATGTGAGTGAGTCAATGCACAGGAGGCTTGCCATGGACCGAAAATGTGAATCTTTTCATTGGGGATGACTAAGTTGTTGAAATGAAGGAGTTTGATTGAGTCTTTACTTCAGTGCTTGCATACTAAATAATCCTCATCCCATGAATGTTGAGCACAATCCTTGCCACTAAGACACGTACACACAATACGCAGACTGTTTTGAACAGATACTTCTGCGGTAAACATACATATATTTTATACACCCTTTAGTTGCAAATCCCCTTCTATATATTCCACCACTAAAGTTTGGTGAGGTTTTCTTTAGACTGGGCATACTGGAGAGGATAGATGAGAGGAAGGGGGAGGAACGACGAGAGAGGACGATGGTGGTTTTTATTTGGCTATACTGCTGGTGTGGGGGCTCTGGGGTGTTTCTTAATCAGGTGTTTTGATGCAAGCTATGCATCCTTTTTTCTGTTAGCTATGCAAATGAGCTTTCTGAGTCCCACGGGGAGAAAGAGACCGCAGTGAGATGAAAGGGGTGCGGGGGTCTCACTCTTCTTTCTTTTTCTCTTTTCACCCTCTTCTCTTTTCACTCTTTTACATTCTCTCCTTCACCTCTCAAAGCCCTCTTTTCCTCTCTCTTCTTTTTTTTTTCTCCTTTTCCACTGCTGTTGCGGAACATCTGCCTCTCCCGGAGCTGACAGGAAAGGAGAGACAACACTGCCGTCTGCGTGTGTTGTCCAACACGGCTATGTAGAATGCGGTGACTCCCCAGAGCGGCTGCCGAGTGACAGCATGACAAAAGGGATGAAGGGGCGATGAGAGAAAATAGTACCGGTGCTACGGTGTGCCCTCTGGGTTTTCAGAGGTCTCCTTTCATGGAAACCCGTTTTGTCCCACTGCACGTGTAGACACTTGAGCGTGGGTGTTAAGTTAACTGTTTTGAGAATATGCATGGATAAATTGTGTGCTAGTGTGTGAGAAAGCTCTAATTGCTGCCATTATGATGGCTAGACAGTGGGCTTAGTTATGACTAATTCTCTGCATTTTATTAGCCAAACACATACGCAACATGCCTAGTGTGAACTAAATGGAAAAGTCACTGGAACTTATGTCTAGGATGAGGATGTGGATCTGGGTTATTTCTGCATCCCGCAATCTTCTCTGTGGGGTATATTTCTAGCTGTTGTTTCTAGCTATTGGTACACTGATGAACCACAATGGCATGTCATCGTGCTGTTACTTAGAAGGTATCACACTTTGCTCTGTTTTCACTCCATCAGTCAGAGTGCTTTTGGACAGCGTCAGGTACACAAGGTAGTTTTAAATCGTTTTGACTGGCATTGATGCCGCTTCCATATCTGGTTCTTCCAACACACACACTCTGATCAGGTGTCCATTGCTGCCCTTGCCTTTGACAGTATTTTCATCTGTCAGCACTGACAAATGATGTCCCAATGTAGAGGAAATGTTTGTACTTCTGGACCCATGTTGATCAGACATATGTTTGCTGTCCTGCTTTTCGCTTTGGTTGACCGATACGTTCGGAATCTCACCGCAATGCCCACACGTTTACTCTCTCAACAAAACATAGACCCACACACAAAATGTTCCCCCTCACATTTCCACCCCCACACAGTGTTCCACCGCCACTGTATCAGTCAGAATAGTCAAAATGACAAGGTCACAGCAACCAGCCTAGGGCAGCAGTGCCACACACTCACACATAACCACAGAGGCGGGGAGCGTATTTGTGGAGCATGGCCTATTAATAGGGTACAGTGCCCAGCTACAGAGTTGTGTGTGTGTGTGTGTGTGTGTGTGTGTGTGTGTGTGTGTGTGTGTGTGTGTTCCTACAAGTTGTTAGCTGTTTATGTGATGGTTGGTGTGATCTGCTTTGTCTGTATGCGCAACTGCACATGCACATGCCATGTATACATGGGTTAGTAGTTATTTAGGACAACTTTTTTTGTTTCAGAGGTTTGTTTTGCTGTTCATTTAAGCAGTTGTAGTGGGTTGCATTGTCAAATAATTATAGATATGCACGTCACCGAGTGAGGTAAGATAAAGGTTTGCTCTTTGTTCTGAAATTGTGCCTATAGGGTTACGAACAGAAAGCGCTCACAGTCATCCATCCCCCCTATTCTTGACACATCACATCAGCAAAATCTTAGCATGCATCAGAAAGAAACTGTTGCAAAACGTGCAGTCTAAGAATCAAAGTGTAAAGGCTGTGTTCAGTGCAGGGCCATAGACATAGTAACGCCATATGCTTCCCAGTATATTTTAGTTCCTAATTGTATTTTCCCGATTGGAATTGGGATCTTTTTAGGACCCCTCTTGACAGATTGAGTACAGTACACACACTACCATTGTGTCTTTCGGTTAGTCCCAAATCACCAATATACAGACACCAGGGTAAAGCACTGGCTATAGACGGCCATGTCTATGTGGCTGTAAGATGTGAGGGGAGCCGAAACTGAAACTATCCAGATTTACTTCAAATGAATAGACCTGGGTTCAGATATACAATAGGGTCTCTGTTGTCCTTCACTGTAGTAGTCATAGACCTTTTTCATGTTTTCCTTACCTTGTCTACCCATACACAGCCATTTCCACAAGGCATGTGGTTAAGATTCTAATTTGCATCTGCTAAAAAAAGATGGTTGCCTATCGAAAGCCTCTCTACTTCATACGGATGTTAATTTTCCCCCAGTTGGTGTCACACTTCAAGATATACCGCATAACTAAAAACTATTATTTCTAAGCTTTCCATGTGTCAGACAGCTTTCTGTCAGTACCCGACCCACAGTCAACAACTCAGGATGAGAAAACTGACCATCACCTCGTCCTGTCAGTGGCTCACGTGTTTCTGCTCATTATGCACAGCGTAGATGGACTAGACTAGTTTATATATTGGTAAACGTAACCCCAGTGGTCAGATATTTCATGTCAGGTATGGCCATGTCTCTTTCTTACAGTAGTTGTGTACATGACGGCTCCTCCGGATCTTGTCAAGTTTATTCCTATGATGAATTTATGGTATTTTCTAAACTGGGTAAGAGTGGAAAAATACATGCTCACATTGTAATCTGAGCCTCACACACACAAGCGCATTCACACACACACACACACACACACACACACACACACACACACACACACACACACACACACACACAAATTAACACACACAGATCTTCATAATACTAGAAAGCCAGTGGCTACTTTCTTAACACATCTCCAAACATATACTAAATAACAGCCAGCAAAATATGTAAACAAAGGCATTATGCACGTACGTTACTCAATGATTAGTGTGATGAAATCCATAGTTTGCTTAAACAATAATGAATCCTGTAGGTTATGGCAATACAGACTCCGGAATCATCTTTATCATCTACTTGCTACCATTAGCTGTTTATGAACCTTTTTAAGTGGTTGAATCACAGCTAAATGCAAGAGTTGCTAAGTTAGGACATGCATACGTACATACATATATATCATATAATTATGAGTTGCTGTAACATCAATAATCTTTAATTATGACATTGTGTTGCTCCATAGTTTATATATATATATTTAGCCTTTGCTCCAGAAATAACTGGAATGTCTAGTCTGTGTATCTGTTGCATGTGTAGGGTTCGGTCCGGAATGAACCAGCGTGAAGTAATATTAATGGCCTATTTAGGCGTGGTGGTCCGTCACTCATTTAAAAAAAAAAGCAACATCTTGTCACTTTAATATGTGAGGTTGCTTGTTAAGGTTGTTTCTCTTTATTGTTTGCTAGGTGAAGACCCTTTCTTATGATTGTGGGCTTTTCAGCTGTTTTCACATGCCTTATCAGCCCTATTTGTCCACAGTATCTCTTATATATTGAAGCAATTACTGCCTCAACAGTCGTTCAATCATCAAATAGTAGGGTAGTTATGGAAAGGACAACTATACATTTCCTTTTAGTAGGACAGGCATCCATTTAATAGACTGCAGATGCCTCTGTTGATAGATTTTTCCATTCGCTTTATCCCGTGTTTTTTAATTCTGTCATGTGTTTGTGTGTTGCACATATGGAACAGCCCCAGTTTCATGGGAGGGACAGTGCAACTAGTGACTACACTGTCATCCAAACTGCTGACAGACCATCCTCTCTCATAGGGCATTGGTCAAACCATCTCTATGCTCCGCCTCCTGCGAGTTTATAGGCGTGACAACAGCTGGAGATGATCTATATAAGCCTGGCCATGCTGGGGTATGTAGTAATTACTCTGAGAGTTCTGTAAAACGTCCCTCTGGAACTGACACCTGTTGGATACTGACATGGCTACCTTTGTCTCGGTGAGTTTTCTACATCATCAGCGTTCTGGACTGTCAACAGCTTTGGCAGGTGTTCACAAGTCTGGTCCCTCTGAACCAGGGGTTATTCAGGCATGGACATTGTGGATAAGATTCCTTTTGAGTTGCAATGCCTCAGGGGAAACGTTACAATCGGGCTGGGAACTCGGAGCAGGACATGTTTGATCATATCCTGTTGCGCCGCGTGTGCACTAACTCAGATATTTACAAATGATTGATGCGGTGCTCTATTTGATTGACATTAACTTTGAGTGCACCTGACGACCGAGGGCTTGTTGTGTGCTCATAATAGTACAGCTCGTAAAGAGCCACACGCCCTTAGCACACTGTAGAAGGGAATACAAGGCTAGCAGGAAAGAGTTTGGGATGCCAACTGTTGTCTTGAACCGTGTGAACCTTGCATCTAGTTATGGTTGAGTAGAACACTTGCATAATGTAGCGTGCATCGCTTTAAGGGCCTATGGTCTTATTCAACATAGCAAATCCAGTTCAGTTTGTATTCACGTTAGGCTTTTCTGTATTATTTCTGTTACTTGCCTTAGATATGCCATCAATAGTATATGAGGAACTAGGCTAATTAATATTTGTGTTGATATTAGACAATCCTACTCTAGCCTTCCTGCCCTTAGGCAGTAGATCAGAGAAAGCAGGAGATGGAAGCAGCATAGCAACTGCTCCACCTTGTCCCCTGATATGATGGTTTGTATGGCACACCATTGAACTTGGCCTTGCATAGAAAACATGTTGATGTAGCATAAGGCATGCTCTTACAGTATGCTAGTCCTCAAAATTTTTTCTTCAACTAGTTATTTCAGCTGTGAGATTGACTGGCAGTAGTGGTGAGACTTTTTACCTGGTAGCGGTTTAACCCATGGTATACAAGCCTTTCTGTCTGTCTGTGTCTCGTTTCAACACCTCTGCAGGCTACATCCCCTGTTGGCCCTCCTATCCCAGCTTGTCAGAGCCAAGGCCATTTTGTCACCGTTATCGATGCCTATAGCTGGGTTAGACCACTTCTCTTTTCTAAAGAGAGAGGCTGAGCAATAAAATACATAATAAGGCAACATTGTTACTGTTGTTGGATGCAACTTCATACATTCATGGTTTTAACCGAAAAAAAAGGATAATCATATTTTTCTCAGGGAACCTACCCACAAGTAACCAGATAGGATTGCGCATATTTTGTTGATTTTCATTGTAGGGGACAATTTTGGTTGTATAAAAGCTTTTATTATACTCTAAAAAAACACACAAAATAGGCTACAAATATGTCCAAAACACTAATATGTAACGATGTCTCTTTGTTTTTGCCCTTTCTCAGATGGCAACCTGCCACACCTGCAACAAGACCTCTAGACACAACGGGTCTAGTAGGGGGATGATAGCCGACTTTTCTAAGGGCCATAGAACACCAGGGAGCGCCGGAACGCGCAAGACCCCTCAGGCTGCCAACAAAGCCAGCATGATGGCGCCCAAGTCTGCCAGCAAAGACAAAACCCCCTGTAATACACCCAGGTGAGGAAAAACCTGTCTAATATCAAAGTGGAGATTAATAATATTTTATGATGCTACATCATTTCAGAAGTGATAGCCAATATGTGTTTGTGTACGTGTCTCACAGCTCGTGTTATTCTATTCTTGACTGATTGGAAAAACAACTCCTGCCAGCCTGCTGAATCCGTGGATACTTAATATCTTACCCTCCATTCCTCTCCCTCCAGATCTATCTCGTTTAACACTCCAGGCTCAGGATCCTCTTCCTCGTCCTCTTCCAAGCCCCCCAGTGTGAAGAAGTCTGCCTTCCAGCGCCTCAGGAAGTTTCTCACTTTAGAGGACAGCCAGAGCAACAAAAAGACAGGCTTAAAAGACTTCCTGTCCTCACTCTGAACCATGTCCTAATCCACCTTTCTATGAATACCAAACAGTCTGCTTTAAAACAGGGATTAAGGCCCATGTTGTGACCAGTTTACTTCAAAAGCTGAAAACTCGAGGAGAAACCTGCACATATGCTAGGTTCTTAGCCTGGTGTTTGATGTTCTGGGCAAGCATAACCTGGCATGTTTAGAATGTTCTTCCAGAATTCAACTCCAGCAGGATCTACTGTGAATCAGAAGCTATAATATAAAGCTTCTTGGTTAGCCAACTAGAAGGGGACTTTTTATCTAATGAGTGATGTCTTGGGGTGGTCCCGTACAAATGATCTCAAGAGCCCAGTTGTCCATAAAAAAAAAATTGATCTTGAGAATCCATTCTCTTTCATGGTGTTATTGACTGGGCAGGCTGGAAAATCACCAAGGCTGTTAAATAGTTTATTTTAAAATTCAAATCTATTAACTTTTCCAGGTTTTTGTTTCCATTATATTTGGAATTTGATTCTCAAAAAAAAAAATTATGAAGAAACTTGAGGTGTCACTTGTGTAGTGGACTTTTTTTTGAGGCTCTTGCAATTGAGGGTGGGTCTTTGAAACCTAAACATGGCTTATTTGTAGCTGTTTACAAATTGTATTTTTTATGTTTTGCGCCACATTGTTGTAACTAACAAGTTAACTGGTTAGGCTATTTACAATTTTCATGATGTAATTTTGAAAGGGATGATTCAGGTTGTATGCATCGATTTAGCATACTCTAAAACTAAATGTCAATATATTTTCTTTTTGTAGCTTCTGGAGTTTATGAAAAATTTATGTTTTCTACTTTCGTTTGATCATCACTCATACTATTTTATACTTAATCATATGAACGTTGTTTTTGTATTCAGAAATATAAATACATGTTATTGTTTAAGTGCAATATTAATGATTTAGTAAGTCAATGGTTTGTAATTGAAATGAAAGGTCCATCTGTAGAAATGCACAGGTCTGACTCCTTTTTACTTTGTATTTGCCAGACAACTTGATCTTTTTTGCAATAAAACGTCTACTATCTGACTTGTTGTGACGTTTCTTTGAGTTAGATATTTAGAGGGATATAGTTCTCTAATGACAATAAACCCACACAGAATGATTTACAGTATCATACACCATGCAAGTTAGTAAACCTTCTGTACGCGTGGCAGCAGGGTTCTAGTCATTGGATTAAAGGTTCTAGTAGGTTAAAATGCATTGACGTCTTTTCGCTTGCAGGTGGCGCTGGTTTCTGCAACGAACATGAACTGGCGTCACAGGAAGTACCGCAGAGGACTGCGACGGGTTTACTGTACTGTTGTGAAAAGAAAGAGTCAGAGGAAAGCTAGCAATAAATTATGTTATTTAAATTACGTGGGCCGATATCTATTGCAAAACGAAGCTCGGCATTTATGGCAGTATTGTAAAAAAAAATATATATATTTTTGATCGCGATGTCCGAGACAAAACGAAGAAGGAGCGTGCACGAGGACAGTGGAGATCGCAAAAGGCAAAAGGAATCAAAAAATGACTTGGAGAAACTGAAGAAACAAGCAAAAAAACTCAACCTGGAAGTACAAAAATTGAAACATGTTGAAACATTGTGAGTATTGGACACTATCCGATGCATGGCGAAGAACTTGAGTATGAATTATGAATAAGTTAGCCACCCTCATGTCCCAGGCCCTTGGCTTTATCAGCTTAACCCACACAGTCCGTAAGGTTAGTCTTCCGCCTGCTGGAATTTCTCGAAATACTCTAGGTTCTGATAAGTATTTCCCCTTGTTATTAAATCATGTTGCCTCGTGTCTTTGTCTGAAAGGATGAAAGAGATTATCTGTAATCGTAAGAGAAGGCCTATACTATTGTTCAGACTGTTTTAAGTAAAGTGTGCGAACAAAAACAACCACAAATGTTTCCTTATAAAAACAAATGACTCTGTCAAAACGTTTACTTCCCCCATACAGTTATGAGAAACCTCCTCCTGGACTCATAAAGGTATGTAAACATTTAGCTGTCTCTAAATATGAAGTTACAAGTGCTGTCACACATAGCATCCTATCAGAATAGGGTAATGTTGTATGCGTCTAGTTCTCTGGTTCCTTTCTGGAAAGTTTGGGGAACTTTAAACTGTGTCTACTCGATGTACACAGAGGGCTGCCTGTCTTTGTAGGAATGGGAGGACAAGCCGGAAGACTGTATCCCCTCTGGACCAGGAAATGAAGATGCCAGGGACTTCCTGGCCCATGCACCTACCAAGGGGCTGTGGATGCCCCTAGGGAAGGAGGTCAAGGTCATGCAATGTGCGTATTAGTAGCTAGGACAAACTGAACGGCTATTAGACATGGGAAACCAGAGGTTGCACCTCATTGACAAGTCACTCCTAATTGCCTGGCAGGCTGTGCAGACTAGGTCTCTTTCCGCTAGCTCACTTGATTGATTATTTGAAGGAACTAAATGTTGTTGTTTTTCTGGACTTGTGTCTAAACAAAAAAAATATTCACAAAATATTCAAAAAAATGTAAACGTAAACAATAACAATCATTACCTCTGTCGTTCCACATGGGGTCACTTGAGTTTTATGTGATAGTGCAGTAAGGAGGAAGACTATACAGTCCCCCTAATTTTACCAAACCCCCTCCTTTTATAATATTTTTAATATTAATATTTCATAGAGGATCTACAGACTCACACCAACCAGAAATGCTCATCTTAAATTGCTTACGACCCAATCATAGATGGAAAACACTAGAGTGATACTAGGGTGACACTAATGAGTTGACCTTGAGAATTAGAAGTATTTTCATACAATAAAAATATCTCAAATCATGTCTCCATGAATAACGACGAGATTGCTCAATTTACTGATGCCTTGACAGTCCTTTTAAGCGTTGGTGTTCACCTTGCTACTGTTGCACCAGCCCATGCACACGATTCACATCATCATAAAATCACATGAGATAGCTTCATTAAGCTTCTCAGCTCTTGATAAGCATCTCTGAGTACTTCATTGGACTTCCCTACTGGTTTATGTTCATTTGATAGTCCATCTTCTCCAGGTTGAATTGTCATCATGAATGTCAGGCGACTGTATATTTTTGTCGCAGTTAAACACCTCCATTACTCCTTCACACTGTGCCAATGTTGATGCTGCTTAGAGCGGGACTTTGTGTAGATTAACTTCTGCTCCACTGTCTGTGAAAGGACAAAGGCCTTCATTATTTTTATCGTTAATTCCTCCGTCCCACTCATTATCACGGTTAGCCAAACGCCAGCGGCATGAACAAAACCTTTTTAGCACGGCCCACAAGTTGTTATTTGTTCTTCGGTTCACGTATTTTAACATCTGGTTATGCTCTGGGTAATTGCGTGTCTTTCTGATATTAGAATAGGGATGTAGGATCGCCGATGGAAAGGTTAAAGAGGTCATTGTTTTAGTTTTTGGGGTTTTTTATGCTTGCTAATTAATCATTATAAAATGTTGGTTCCCAAGACATTAAATAGTACTATTAAAATCAATAGTTGCATTCAGCATAACACATACGGGCATCAACAGTAACTTGTCTTGTCAATTACGTTTTTTATGTGCTTTCAAGTGATGTATCTTTCTTACAGAATGGTGTTAATGTTTTCTAATTGTGTTTAGGTTGGAGATGCAAACGCTACGGCCACCGGACAGGAGACCGAGAATGTCCCTTCTTCATCAAAGGCAACCAGAAGCTGGAACAATTCAGAGTGGTGAGGCTGTAGTCAACCTTGCCTAGAGCCTAGCCAGCTGCAATCCCAGGGATATGTGTGTCGAGTTGACTCAGGAAAAGATAGCATAGTATGTGGTTTCTATTGAAGTGCTGGTCAAATTGGTTTAGTAGTGGAGGTCAAGGGTGTGTCGGGAATGCGGACAGTGCTGGGGCAAAGGTTGTTGGTCACAACGTTAATAAGAAGGCAAACCCTGGCCCTGGGATAGTGGTTTTACACAGTTTACGGAAGGTGAGGCTACGTTCTATATACAAACATGCAGACTGAAAGAGAAGCCAAAGCCTTTCTGAAATCTGAAAGGACCTCCTGCTGAACATTCTTTACAGACCTGCGACCGAGGCCCTGCAATGATTAGCATATGTGCAACTGTATCATATTTTCCTACCTTGCATTGTAATACAAGCATATTTCATACTGCTGAGGCAGCAGAGGTGTCAGACCAACATGCGAAAGAACAAGAGGAATGTGTGTTGCCAGAAGATGTTTGTGTGACTTGTTGTCAGTGCTGCGGTGCATGTTGTGTGGTTCCTTATATTTACCGCCACGTCAGTTGTTTAACAGTATTCTAATTGTGTTTCCGCAGGCTCATGAAGATCCTATGTATGACCTGATAAGAGAGAACAAAAGAAACGAGAAAGAAACACGGTACTCCCTCTTTTTTATTATCTGATAATGTGTAACGTCTGTTAGAATCTACCGACACAAAGATGTAACATTTGTGTAATGAGTTGATGAATTATTAAGAACAAGCTACTTGTGATATCTCTTCACTTCTATTTCAAATTCACCAACAGTTTCACCGCTGCTAGGAGATTTCAGCTCAAACTGACATAGTCAGTTTATTCTTGGTTTTCTGTCCATGGAATGGGACAATTTTAAATGACCTGGAAAAATGTTTCGGGCTGGAGAGTCTCCTGTGGTGTTGCATCAGAAATACTAATATGACAAGACTATTCTTGAATGGTGGTCGCCTGGTTGGTGGCTTGGAAAGGTGTGCGTCTGCGCGCGCATGTTTGGGCGTAGTCTGTGTTTGTGTTAACCAGAAGCTGTTTTGATGCCAGTCACTTGGTAACTGGGCCACATTGATTCAGCCGAGCTATTTGGAACATGGACACAGCAGCAGCTCTAACCTTCCCATAGAAAGAACCAGTTCACTGATTTCACAGTGCCACTTAGCTTTTTTACCGTTAGTTCTATCATCCTTGTGTGACTAATTACTAGTTTAAGTGCATCGGTGGCCACCCACCTGCGTTCAAATAAAGTTAGACAAACATTAAGAGCCTAGCTGTAAGGCGCACAGTGTGCATGGATTGGCTTTGGGAAATAAAGACCCAAGAGCTATGACATTGCAGTGTGTGATATAGCCACAATAAAACCAAAGTGAGACAGAGCTGCCTGTGATCAGCCCCAGCAGTCCCTGGGTTTAGTACACAGACTTCTTAGAGAGGAGAGAGCAGCATCCAACGGAACAACGCGCCACTGTTGAATAGTTAATGGCGTTCTCCAAAGGGCTCAGGGAAAGCCTCTGAAGCTGCTAGCCTTGCCACTCCTCTGTTTCGCTTCGCCTGTGGCCCTCAGTCGGGATCCAAGTCAGGTTTTTGTGGGGAAATAAAAGAGGAGGGCCCAGCCTTTGGAATGTTTGATCGTTCCATCTCCTGATGAAAGATTCATATTTTATTGAACAACACGTTGCGTGTTGCTTGTGTAGTTCTCTATGACATTTTCATATTTGATCTAGTCGTGGGAGACTTGGTTTTTACTGTACTAGCTGTCGGAAAGCTGCTCTTCCACCGACCTACTTTACTAGCAGCTGGAGTCATCTGCAGTCCCTTGCTCTACCTCATTAATAAATATGACATTTCCTTAATAAACCTTTGAGTAATGTGCTTGTATGTCTGCTTTAACATGTGTATTTAGTTAAAGGTTGGCAACTTGTGCTCTCTGTGGGTGTCTGCAGGATCCAGCAGCTGCAGAAACTGCTCCAGGACACCACGTCTTCCTCCGACTCCGACAGCTCGTCCTCCTCCTCCGGTCACCGCCGCCACAGGAAGAAAAAAAAGGGCAAGCAGAAGAAAAAGAAAGAGAAGAAGAAAAGGAAGAAGAAAATCAAGTCTTCCAAAACCAGTGACTGTTCTGAGTCTGATTGACTCAATAAAACATCAGCTACCTACTCTGCCAAGTCGGTGGTTGCTGTTACACTGGTATACTGGTTTGTGTAGATATAAAATTAGAGAAAATGTTACCGGCCAGAATTGCTCTTATGCAGTGGTATGGTGTGTCCTTAGTGTGGGCTGCTCTTGGAGGAAGTAGTCTCTGGAGACCATCTGCCTTCCTATAACTTCATGTCGGGATCTACTGCATATCTATTATGCATGGCTTCTACTGTCTATCCTTCCCTCTGGTCTGACAAGATTATTAGACATAAAGTCCATTAGATCACAGAAAACAGAATTATATGGCTGTGTGGGAGGGAAATATGAAGATTGTTCTCTTTTAACGATTTAGCAAAATAGTACGTTTTGAAATGAGTCAGGTTGTTCAGAGATTGTTTTTCCGTTGTGCTTTGCAGCTTGCGTTAACTTTACTGCCAATTTGCCAGTATCAAATACTTTGATTGTAGGCCTGCCTGAAATATGGTTTGAAAATAGCTTAAGGCTGGAGCCTGCATATGGCCTCTTTTTTTTTAAATCGGGCAGAATGTTTAAATGCTTACGGCTGTACATAAATATTTTTGAAAAAATTGTGGTTGCATATTTCATTTCAATGGAAGCTTCAGAAAGAGGGTGGGAGTGTACTTAACTGTCTTTTGTGGATGAGTGTGAAGGGTATTCACCAAAGAGCAGCAACCAAATCCAATACGTTTCTGCTGTATGAAGTTTTTTTTAAGTTGACTGCTAATGGCTTCTTTTTGCATGGAAGACCCAATCCGTTTCCAAGCAAACAAAGGGGAAAGCTGCATAGCTCACAGCAATGCAGTAACAAGAAGAACATGTTCTCTGATCACAGGAGACATTCTATAAAGTGCACCTCAGGGATTAGTACACCTTATTGCCAATAACCCATACAGACTCTTGATATTAAGTTACCCAACAGTAAGAGATCTATCATTTAATGTTCCCCTTACTTTCCTGAACTAAAGAAAATCAATCTCAGGCCAGCAATCAACGGCAACACTTGACACCAATCTGCCACCCACATAAACGCCCTTCACGAGAGTATGTAACACATCCTGCAGGCCACTTTTCAGGATCTAGCCTTTTATGGTGACCCTCTTTGATGAGTGGTAACGTCCTTATTCCTGAATGGAGGACAAGAAACCTAATCTGTTTTTAATGATCCTGAGAAAAGGGCTTTATTTCAGGGTATAATATGAATACAAAAACACGACTACTAGTGTTAATGTGTCAGTTGATCGTGGTCACAGAGCTATCCTTGACACTTTCCATGGCAACTCCCCTCTTTTTTTCGGGTGATGCGGGCTCTGATAAATCCAGACCACTGAAACGCTCTCCCCTTCGTCTATACCCCCCGACACTAGTTCCCTATCTCTCACCAATGAATCTCCCAGATGAGTTTCCTTGCGGACAGACAGCACGGGGGGTGCCATTGTTACAGTAGGAGGAAGACTGGGACAAATATATAGCCTTTGAGAAACCCAGGTTGTTTAGATCTGAAAGAACCAGATAGGTGTATAATACCTAAATGTATAAGGTACATTTTATTTACAGATTCCATCTGAGTTGTTATGTTGGCGTATACAATGAGAGGTTTCCTTGTTATATGGGAGAAAAACTGACTTACTTGAAGTGAAGTACAAATTAATTAGGTAGATGTGAAAATCTAAATGAATATGGCATGTTATTAATGCAATAGGGTATTAGTGAAACTGCAATAGGCTACCCCTCTACTGATTATGAGTATTCATTTGATTTTTGATCAACTTAAATTGCATCATTACATTAGTACTTCAGTAAGGACAAGGGTATCACATAGTCACATGTGGAATGTGAGATTTTATGTGAACTACATTAACTGTGGCTGTAATGTCTTTCATTTTGGTTATGGTCTAATCAGGCTGCTTTGCCATTAATTATTAAAAGCTTTGTCCTCATGGCTTATCCACAATGGCTGATATCTTTATCACACTACGGATAGGTCAACATACACAATGGCAATTTGTTACATAGTATGCTGAATTTGTTATTTAAGATGACTGATTATCAATGGGCAGGTCCTTGTCTCATTCAATAGCGTGGATACGTTGTGTTGTCATTGGTCACCGGTCCTTTGCATTGCTGCTGAGCGGAGAAGAGAAAAGCCAACCCAACCAGCAGACGGCGAAAGAAAAGAGGAAGTGAAAACATCAGCACTATCTACGCTTGAGGACTGAGAGAGCGAAAACACGACTGCCTGCGTGACACAAACTCTGATCATCAGCTCTTTGCACAAGAAGTCCCCGCGCTTTACCAGGTATGTAGAAAATGCGCTTTCTAGTTCAATACCATTTCAGTTGGGAAAGAAGTCCATATATATCATTACTGGGCATTTACAATATAATTTATTTAATTGATTCGCTTAGACACTTGACTAGGGCTAACTGTAACCAGTGTTTCTGTCAGTGTTCCAATGTAGCCCGTATACTAGGCTACAGTAGCGCTTTCCGTAGACAAGTCGGCTACTTTCCTACAGGAGTGGCCGAGCTTCAGGGCTGTAATTTTGCTGATGTACATGACCAAAACAATCTTCTTCAGGCCAAACACTTCATATATATATATATATATATA